>DWCF01007652.1:0-10375 GCA_018230265.1 Delias oraia
TGCGTCACTGAAACCATTGAGTCCTAACAAATTTGATATAATATTGTTTAAAATTTAATTCTGCATTTTCCAGTAAGTAATCATTGGGACTTATGTTGGGAATGACTCACAGCTTCCCTTGTATTAAAAAATATATATATAAACAAAAATCAAGAACTAAACATGTAAAATAAATATAGAAATAAAAAAAGTATATTTGAGGCTTAACATTGCCTATTATTTTATATTTTTGTTGTACAAAACATGAAGTATTTAAATTAAATAATAATACTTTTACAAAACACAATACTGAATAATAAATCCTCAATTCTCCTTCTGGCCATCGAAAAGTTTTTTAAGCTAAATTAACTTTGGGTTAACGTCCTGAAAGCTTTGACAAAAAATAACCACAAGTTAAATACCTGTTCCATGGAGGTCCCTAATTTTGACACATCCAAGAAATTTGGGTTCAGTGCCCTAAGAACTCGATACTGGGTACCAAGTAATTGGTTTCTGTAAAAACGATCATAAATTACTCGACCCGAATGTAATTTAGGGAGCGGGTAACTTCAATTTTGGATTGCGACAAAATTAACATACGTACTTACATACACCTATCGCATGTGTATATATATATATATAGATTTATATATATACATATATAAATCTATCTTGATGGTAAATATAAAATACGATTTATGCACAACGTATTAATGATTCAAATTAATCAAATACTTTACATAATTAAAATGGCGTGTTAGAAGTACCTTTGAGTGTTTGTCTCGTAATTAGTAAATGAAAGACTAGAAATTCTTAACGATTATAAAAATCTCAGAATCTATCGCCAATTACATTCAGTGGAAAAACCACGTTTTATGGTATAGCCGAGAACGGAGCAGGTTGGTTTTCTATATGTTAAGAAAAAACCGCCGCCCATGGATAACCGCGCCATAATCCGCGCAATTGATGTGTTGCCGACTTTTTATGCCTCTGAAGCGGTATTTTTAAGGGCCTCCAATATCCTCACTCACTCAGCGATACACAGTAGAAGCACCGTTTCAATTACGACTACCATTTCACGTAGAGTATTCTGTGAGCCGTGTTATCAATTCGGACGAGCCGGCCCACTTAGAGCGTCAGCATATGCTGTAGCATGGCTTTTCCACAGGTGCAACACTATTAAGGCACTCACCGACCACTGTGAAGCCCTTCCAGAAACGCAATAAATTATAAATTATATTATAATTGTCCCAACCGAGATTCGAATCCGATAATAACTCTCAATTCATGGTAGATTTATTATACTTAAAAAAAATTAACTATAAAAATGTTCGGATGAAGATACTTAAACCAGTACCTACCTATACTTTGAAAATATTTTTTTCATTTAAATCTGTAACCATATTCATGTAATAATTATACAGCCTTCAATGTAGATACATTTTCTCATGCTTATTAATTGAAACAATAGACTTTTCTCCATCAATAAAATACAGAAGAAAATCATAGCACGTGCTTAATAATTTCCTTCCGTCTATATGAAAATTATCTTATGTCTGCCGGATGTCACGCTACTTGTAAGAAATCGCTATAAAACTTCCTCAATCAATATTCAATAGGTAATTATTGTAAAACTCGACAGCGTATTGTAAACATGACACGTAAACGACTCAGCAATGACGATCTACTTTCACTGAACGAAATGAACGAGTGTATTGACGCGTGATGTTTGACAAATTGGTCATTCTCATTAATTAATGTCATTTTTTAAGATTGATTATGTGATGATTTGGATCTTTCAATCATAATTGACTTATTTAAAGAAATGTCTCAATTTTAATATTATAAAATATATTATTAACATAACAACTGAACAGTTAAAAAGTAAAATATGTATTTTAAAATAAGGAACTTTTTCTTTTTTTGTTATTTTGAGGAACAGAGGAAGCGGGTCTCCTTCATGTCATAAAATCACAGCAGCCCGTGCTATGACCTTAACGTTGTGGCGCCAGATTTACTAATCAGCGAAACACAGTACAAGTGCTGTTGTTTTAATAGGTCGTAGTATCGTTTTGGACGAGCCGGCCGACGCACTTAGCGTCTTCATGGCTCTCCAACGGGTAAGAATGTAAGACACTCGTCCGGCTACAGTCTAGAAAAGACTTCAAAAATTTCAAAGACCGGATACGTTTTTATCCAGACCAGGTTCGAACTTAGTACCCCTAACTTCACGGTTGCTTACAAATCCGGTCGGCCTTACAAAGAAAGTAATAATTATAAAAATTAACTTCTAGAAAAATTGAAGTTCCTTAGATTTTTAGAAGCATTAGAAAATGATTAACTTTTTTTTGTTAATTATAAATACCTTATTAAAAGTATTATTGAAACAATTCTTTAATTAGTGGTTAATATTATCAGATCCTACGATATAGAAAATTCTATAGAACTTTGTGAATTTAGTTTCACCACACAATAGAGATATTAACAAAGAAAACTATTTTAGAAATATATATCTTTTATTGTTCCAACCATATTTGGCCAAATATCCAACTGTTTTATTTAATTTCAATTACTTTAATTAATTTTCTGAGTCTGTAATTTCTATATTTAATATTTTTTGTATGATAAGATTTCATTGATCGAATCTTTTACTTTTATATAGTTGGTAATTGCGATATTTGTTTCCCCGAAAGTCGAACCTAGGATCTGTGTACCGAAAAGCTGGAGTTTAAACAACCTACATAACTCTATAGTATTATAAATGGTTGTAGACACACAGAAATTTTTAAAGTATATAATTTAATTAAATAAGTGGGTCTTGGCGAAAGGTTTTGTAAGTAACCGTAACCAATGGGTATCAGATTTGAACCTATGAAATGAAATAAAATGTATATGGTTTTTGGAGAGGCTTGATGGTAGCCGGGCGAATATATTAACACTGTATTACCCGTGGGAGAGTCAAGTTGACACATAAATTAGGCTGGCTCGTTAGGAGTTATACTACGAGCTTATAAAATACCAGCATGAAATAGTACTTGTACTGTTTCACTGAGTAAATCTGGAGATCCAGCTAGTTTTGATTAACATAGGCAGCAATGATCTCTTATAATATAACCAATCTTATTCATTGTCAGCAATGAAAATAATAAAAAAAACTAGGAATTCACAAAATGTAGTCGTGTATACTAAAAGCGAGTTCCCACGTCACCAACATTCCTTTAGTCAAATACAAAAACAAAAATTTATGTATCGTGAGAGTAATTTTTAAAATGTTAAAAATAAACTTTTAAATGACCTTGAAATTGTGCAATTTCAAAATACAACTGCATGACAATGATTGACCAACTTTGTGAGACATGATTCATCTCAGAACAAATGTTAGCCAAGACCTTGTGGTGTATTAGAAGGGTGTAAAAAGTTAGTGTTAGAGTGGAGACCACGGACCGGCAAACACAGCGTTGGACGTCCGCGCACAAGGTGGAGAGACGTCCTTATAAAGGTCGCCAGAAGACGTTGGGTGCAGGTCGGCTCCGACAGGTATTCATGGAGGTCTAAGGGGAAAGTCTTTGTCCAGCAGTGGACGTCTTACGGCTGAAATGATGATGATGATGAAAAAGTTATATAGTTGTGTGAAAATAAAATTCTATATCCATTAATAGCATGAATTCTATGACATTAGTAACGCTAAGAAATACCGGATACCCTTAAAACTGTAATAAAGTGTCTTGTGGCTTACCGGTCTTGTAAGCTATCGTATAGTCAGGGATATCAGGATCATGTGCTGGTCTGTATAAAAAGTTATTATTTATTCGCTTTTAGGTTGTTTTGTTTAAAACTTTTTTACCCGTGGGAGAACCATTCTAAAGTATGAAACACTAATAAGGTCGGCTCGGCTGAAGTGATACCACGGGCTTACAAAATACAAACGTGAAGCAGTATTTTAAAATTTCACGTGATTAATTTGTGAAATTATAACGCCTATAGCATTCCCATCACTCTGCGCAACCTGCCTCCACAGGTATTTATTTTCCAATCCAATACTTATATATAATAACCAATAATACAAAAAATAACGTACGTATCTATACCTAAAATGCTAGTAATACAACCCTGCCAGGGCTAAAAGTGTTTTAAAATTTTAATTTATTAGAAATCTATGAAATACCAAAATACTGACTAACAAAATTAAAACCTGGTATTACCATTGCCTTTTAGTAGCAATGATACTCTGATGAATAGGTGTAAATGACCTGTCTGCGTCCGCGAGTGACCGAATCGTCAAATATCGATATGTCAGCTTTCTTTTTTCTGGCCAACTTTGATATGGTTTTGTACTCTGTCATTTACTTGATAAAATCTATTTTTATAAGCCATTTGTTTGATTAATAATGTTACAATATATTTATGCAACGAAAATATAATATAATCTAAATATCCTCCAGTTGTAAAATTATGACTATAATTAATTTAAATTATAAAAATTTTGTGTTTACGAACTCTCAAAGGCATTACGTAATACACAGGGCGTCATATAATTTAATAAGACAGATTTAGGCAGCAATCATTATAAACTATATTCAATTATCTGTGCTTTGTCATAAAACGAATAATAATTTTAACAGAACACATACAATCTTTTTATAATTATTTGTGTTTATTACAATTTAGATACAGTTTCATGAGCACACTAGCCATTTTATTTACTATATTTATAAATTTATATATTAATAATTTATTATTAATTATATATATTTATATACTATTGGAAGAAATAAAACAAATATTGAGTTTATTTTTTGTATCTCAAGGTACATAAAAAGCGTTATTATCTTTTATATGTCTTACAATGATAAATTAAATTAATAAATAATAAAATAATTTAATATTTTCTCTAGACACAATTGTTAATTGTATAACAGAAAGAAACTCAAGAAAAGAAAAGATCGTACTGTATTATACTTTTCATTACACATAAATAATAGAGACTGTATTTTACCTTTAACATAAATGTATTATTATAAGATTTGTAATTAATAAAAGGACCCTGTTAAATGTCACTTGCAATTTTAAATTTTGCACCTCTATAATCTATATCTAATTTTTCTCTCTCTATTCTGAGACATCTTACGAACACGTTTAGCTCTGTTAATTTTATTAAGTAATTAAAGTAATCACTCATTATTATCAAGTATTTCCTTAATAAACCATCAGACCCGGCAAACATCATCTTATTAGGTCCAATTACGACTAAGCTATAGTTTATTATATATACTCAAATAAACTCTTACTTGGTAGTTAAGTAAGCATCTTAATAAAACTTGGAACTGAATTTAATCACCTGTCTTTGTTCTTGAGTTAAACAAATCAAACATTGTCTACATATATAGATAACATATTTATATATTTTTTTATAGTTTATACTTTGTAAATAAAATGTTAACATTCAATACGTTTTATATACAGCAAAAACATCAAATAATACCGTAATGTTTTCTTAAGTAGCAAATCCGAAACCAATGATCTGAAACGGATAACACTTTTATCTCCATATGTTTGCTTTTAAATAAAAATTATATTTATCTACTTTTAAAGGCGTAAATTATTCGGATATTTAAGATCTTATGTACTTTCTTTCCACAGTAAAATTATAAACCGGTAACGTTTGTTTTTGTGACATTTTATGGGGTATTATCGGGATCTACTGAACCGATCTTGAAATGTTTTTAACCAATAGAAAGCTATATTATTTGTCAGTAACATAATTATAGTATATATTAATCCGGAAAATAAAAAGGTTCTCTATTGGTAATTGAATATGCAAAGTAAGTCGAAGAAAAAACGATCGAACGATTCTATTGTGAAAGCTGCCTTTGCGATGAAGAAAGGTGATTGAGTTCTAGAGAAAAGTTATAGATCTTGATGATTCCTATAGAAAACTCCAGCACAGCAAATATCTAACTTTCATATTAATATGGTAAATCAACGTTTTCTGTGTGTGCAAGTTAATTATAAAAAAATAAACCTTTTTTTATTTTTTTTATTCCTGTACAAGTACGCTTTTAAATTATTTTAATGAAACTTTTGGCAAAAGTTCATTTATTGTAGTTACGTTCTAAGATGAATCAGCATTTAAAACAATGTTTCGGTTTTAACTGACAGCGCTAAGCGCGGCGACACTCAAATTAAGAAGTAATTGTTGCTTTACATATTATGCATACTCAAAGCAAAACTACTTGGAGACCTTATAAAAATCGTATCGACAGTTGCCGGCCAAGCACGTCCTGGGGAGGTATACGGACGAAGGACCACTGATCTTAGTTAATCTAGTTCTCTTGTCTGAATCCAGATTTTCTTAAAAATTCGAATTGAATTGATTGTTTATTATATATGTAGTAATACATTTTGCATACGTGATAGGGCACGTTTTGGAAAACACGAGAACTAAAAACTCAAACATACAAGCGACGTGTTAGTTTTAATCTCTGTTAATTGTAATGTGAGAAATATAATTTTAATTGGAATATTTTCTGTGACAAATACACAATAATCTGACTATCAAATGTGACTGACTGACGTGCAGTCTTTTAGACATTTCTTTATGTGAAATTAAATTAAGCCTTTATATAATTTATTGTGTAGTGGACAACAGAGATCACCGCCGCCCATGGGCAACTATACGACAATCCGCGCTATAGTGGTGGATATTTACGACGGACACTAACTGAGTGATACACAGTACAAAATGGTACATTCTGGTATATTATGAGTAGTGTTGTCCAAATGCAAGACTTTGGCCCAATCTTGGTCTTGCGCCAATACACCTGGTACTGGTGTTGGTCTTGATCTTGGTCTTGCAGCAAGAGTCTTGCAAGTCTTGAAATTACCTATTAGACGATTGATATTTATTCAAGTTTACTTCAGATCATGGAAAAATCTATCAGAATAGGAACATTTTGAGCTTGAATTAGCATAGCCATAGTAAAGACCAACCAGATTTATAAAATATGTCTAAAGATTTAAGAGAAATTCCAAAAATCACTGCCAAAAAAATAGCTGCAAGATGCAAGTGTATTGCAGGCTTACTCTTGTTTTTGCTCAAGTCTTACACGGTCAGTCTTGGTCTTGCTACAAAAAGCGGTCTTGGTCTTAGTTTTGTATTTAGGCAACACTAATTATAAGCACGTGGTATTACTCTAGACGAGCTGGTCCAATTAGTCCGATAGTATAAGCTTCAGCATGACACTCCCACAAGTGTTACAGTGGTAAGACGATCGCCCGGCTACTATCAAGATTTCGATATATTCTGATTAGTATCACACAAATCTTAATTTATTACATCACTTTTGCTGTTACAAACAACAAGATGCCAAATAAAGGCACGTCTTTATCATTAACTAAATAGCTTATATAATACACTTGTCAAGCCGCCTGGAGGTTTTGCGGAGAAAGTATCGAAGTAGCGATTGCAGTGTCGATTCATGAGGATAAAACACGCGATTGCTCGATTCTATGTGGGTCATTTGATTGTTAATCGATATTTGAAATTTTTTAAATCCAGTTACGATTTACTAACAAAACCATTGGTCATTATTAAATCACTCGTTTGGTCCGCTATGATTTATCCGGAGAGCTATGCTGACGCGCTTATTGGGCCGGAGTGGTACTACAAGTTTACAGAATACCTACCAGCGTGAAATAGAATTTGTATTGTGTTTTGCGGTCGTACCGGAGGCCATTAACAGTTAAAAGTGGGCAACACAACCAAAGCATATATTGTGGAGTGGTTGTACACAGGCGCTTATCCGCATAGGCCTTATATTTCGCTATACAGAAGAACAGTAACGATATTTATGTTTTAATTATTTCTTAATTTCAGACAATGTTTGATATGTCGCTATGTAAAAAGAATCCGAAAATGAGAGTGAAATTTTCCGATATTAATGTGTTTATTTGGAAACCTGCTTCTAATAATAAAATGTTTTGAAAGTTTTTGCTAGCTATTTCCCGTGGGATAATCTTTGTAATACGATCGCGCCTTGTAAGGGAATTGTAAAAAATGGTCAAGCGTAATTTCAACGTCTGGAGTGAGTACAATAACCCTATCGGATTAAAAACTAAAAAGAAAATATCGTATTAATACCTTCTTAGATACCTAATTTATTTTACAAATACAAAACTGACAGTATGTGTTCAAAATGTTGTTGGTAAAACAACAACTTCTAGGAAGTAATAACAAGTTACTATATTAGCTGCTGCTTATAAATAAAAATGTCCTTTTCGATTTAATATTTTTTTCTTAATAATATATAAGAACCTACTTATTTCTAAAAGGCCGGTATCGCTCCGCGGCCGAGCTAGGGTCTGCAAGGATGGAGAGTCGCTTGCGCTTGTCGTAGGTGAGGCTCCTGCTCATTTGCTTCCCTTTTTGCATAAAAAAATTGATTACCAATCCCATAAAGTCTGGCAACGGACCCGCGGCCCATCAGCAGCTGGTGTATCCATGGGCAGAGCACATAAACTGTTTTTTCGTTAAAAATACCGTTTTTAAGTTCGGTGTAATTTATTTTTGATAATAATTGTTATTCTATATCTCTTTTAGTATTGTATGTTATAGTTAAACTTATACGTATATATATAAGATCTTATATTTAAAAAAGTGTAGCGTGTTGTTCGTTCTATGCATTTTAACATACAAAACTTTTGATTTTGACATTAATATGCTGGTCGCGTATTTTCGTTCAGCACAATTTTACGTCTAGTCTTAAACATAATTATATGTCTCGCCAAGTATCCACTTGGGACTTCCATATATAATTTAACATTATAAATTTACATTACTTTGGAAAAATCACCTAACGATCCATGTATCTATTGATATTACTTAAAATTAGACTTTAAAAAAGTTAAAGGAAAAATTATTTATAATTTAGGAATTCAAACCGGTAGCAAAATTTAAAGATTCAGGATATTTTGAAATATGGCCGCGTTGAGATTAAAAATAAAGCTTTCTCTGGTTGGTCGCGCCTTGGTCGAGGCGCTGGCTTACCTCTGGTTCATTAAATTCTATATTTTATTGTATACGTTCAAACAATGCCTTCTTATTTTACATTTTTTCAATTGTTTATTTAAGTGCCTTGTGTTGGTGATCCAAACTTTTTCTTTTATTGAGTTTGTGTTTGTATGAGCGATGAAGCGCTTGTGGTGCGACATGCACTTCTTTATTATTTGTCCTTTGTTTTTTTGTTGTTTTATTGGTAATTTTTATATTAATTAAATATGACCACAATGCCACTTTAAATAATTCTTATGAATCTTAAAAGATAAAGTTACACACCTTTTCTGAACACTCAGATCTAAGAAGATTATTATATAAGATATTTAACTTAGTTCTATATTATACTATGGAAACTACTACTTTGCATTATATATTGTTGTATTATATCAAATATTGTTTTTTTTTAAGATTATATCTGGCCGTTCCAAATATTTCACAAGCTTGAAATATAATTCTTACAAGGATATTAAAATTCCGAAGCATCATATGTGAAACCCCTGATGATTCAAAGCTTTTATTAATTTTAAAATCTACAACGTGGTACTTTCAATTCTATTCCATGTTTATAGAGCTTAAATTTCTTCATACAGCGTTATGTTAGTATGCCTAAGGCAGGTAGTGTTTCCGGTTTGGGTTGTGCTTTTATTGTTATGAGTTTTATATTCGACCAAATAATTACTGTCTCATTCAAGGAATCTTAATATTGAGTTTTGAATATTTTTTCTATCGAATCACGACAGTCCGAAGGATTTATGGTCGTACTACAGAAATAAATTATATTATACAAAAACAAAATCTTTAAATCTAGGGATACCGATTGCTATATAATCCACCGAGCGTAGACATACCTATTATATTACATATAGTTATGTTTTTAAATGTCTTAATGAAATCTACAGTAATTATATTAGAATTAATTGGTATGGTTTTTCCTAAAATAATGTTTAAAATAGTGTTAGTAGGTAGTAGTAGGCCTAAAGATGTTCACGCTATAGAAATCTATAAAAAATATAACAATATTAAAAGAAATTATTTAAACAATCTCTGTATTGTAAATTAAAAGTTTATAAAATTGATAATAAAAATTAATCTGTTGAGATTTTTTTTGTTTAGAATAATCAAACTTTTAAATACCTCTAATTTAAATTAACTTATTTTATCAATACTACGTGTTGACCTTCAAGAAAAGAGCCTTCTTTAAAGGCCGGTAACGCACTCGCGGCTCTGCAAGCGGTGGGGAAGTGGCGTAAAAAGAAAATTGTTTAGTTTTAAAGATGCATGTTATGATCTTGACAGTGATTTTAGCAATAATTCTATGATCTTTAAAATGTTATAATGTAT
>DWCF01007653.1:0-10374 GCA_018230265.1 Delias oraia
TCACTTTAATTTAATACGGTTTTAAGTAATCGAATTATCTATTAAGAAACAGATATAATAAGAATGGCATTTCTTAGGTTAATTTTGATATCAATAACTTTGTTTATCCTTTTTTAACCAGAGTAAATGCATTTATGCATTCCTCTCTTGCGGGAAGATATGTGGGACTCAGTAGTCCACAATTTATTTCTTTTATTTTTTAATGGTATAGCGGACAGCGGAGCAGGCGGTCGTCTATATGGTAAGAGAACACCGCTGCTTATGGACAACCGCGCCACATTTAGCCCATTGGTTGTGTTGACGGATTTTTTTACCACTTAAGCGGCATTTTTAAGGGCCTCCTCACTCACTCAGCGAAATACAGTAGAGGCACCGTTTTAAGTACAACTACTATTTAACGCTGAAAATTCGTTTCGTGGTATCATTACGGACGAGCCGGCTCAATTAGTGCGTCCAAATATGCTTCAATATGGCTGTGCCAAAATAATACCTGAAAATAATGCCATAATAAAACCTTACGGCACCAGCCAGTGTCCCTTTGAGCCTTTCGCCCCAGTAGGACAATTGAAGACATTCAATCCAAGGAGCCCAGAACACATTATTCTCGTCCTCCTGCGTATTGAGAAATACACAATCAGCCTAAGCCTACTCTACACAGCTCTATTTGAAATATATCGTCCGCGTCGTGTATTGACACTCAACTAGAATACGTAGAGCGCCACTCATGGACAGGCCCACGGTGCGTTAGTGATCACCAAATATCTGAATTCTCACCGGTAATACCCAGTTTTGGCATGACATATCTAGCAGAACAGCAGATCGTCTTCGGAGTAGCACGAGAAAATTACTGTGTTTGTTGGTAAAAAATTAACTTTAACTAATTAAAATTCAATTTTATTTTGTTACTCTAGAATTAAATTTTTTTTAGTTAAAAGTTAATATCATTTTATTAGTTAATTTTATTTTACTTAAACTAATTAAAATTAAAATAAACTTACCTTAGGAATATTTTACAATTATGGAAAAAACTACACATATATGAAACATTACTTTAGGAAAATACGATAGTCCTAGATTATTGGGATCGGCCGACATACCAATAGAAGCGAGAAACTGAGGCAGATATCTAATGACACATAAAGCCAATTTGCATGCAGATAGCTTCCAGATGCGGCCTTCAACTAAATTAGTTCTCATGCATAGGGTCTTTGTTCAATTGCTTTCAAGACTTTTCAACATATTCATTTCGCTAAAGTTCAATAGTCTAATTCTATTTCAACATAAATTATTGCTATAAAAGATCCCGATCTCGTATGCGAGTCTATATCATCATCATCATTTGAGCCGTAGGACGTCCACTGCTTGGCACAGACCTCCCCTTCGGATCTCCATGCATACAGTACGTATATACGACTATATAGTCTATTTAATTATTACAATTGTCTGATCTTTACAAAAGCACATTTTTAGGCTTTATCGACTCTTATTTCTGTGGACCAAGTATAGTGAAAGATTTTCGATTGAAAATTCAATTTAAAAGAAGTATTTTTAGATTTAAAATTAAATTCTAAATAATATTTATAATTAATATAATAGAAAGCAACAATGTGAATTAGTGGTATGGAAAAAATAATGTGTTAGCTTTGAGGCCGAAAAAGATTTATATGTATAGTTTTTATTATTTGTAATAGTTTATTTTTTTGTTATCTAGCGAACAACGGAGCAGGTGAGTCATCTATTTCGTAAGAGAACACCGTTCCATGGACAACATTGCCACAGTCCGCGCATTGGTTGTGTTGCCGGCTTTTTAAGCCACTTAAGTAGCATTTAAGGACCTCCGATATCTTCACACACGCATCGAAGCACAGTAAAGGTATCGTTTTAAGTACAGCTACCATTTCACGTTGAGAATTCCGTGAACCCGTGGTATCACTTCGGACGAGCCGGCCCAATTAGTACGTCAGCATATGCTTAAAATGGCTCTCCCATGGGTGCAACGGTATTAAGACACTCGCCCAGCTACCGTCAAACCCTTCTAAAGACCGAATAAATAATAAATTAAATTATATTTGTCCGGACCGGGTTTGGAACCCGTTACCTCTCGATCATTTTAGACCTATTAAACGACTTAGCTACGAGGCTCTCAAATATCATTTTTAATATTTAATTATTTTTCATCATCAAATTTTTAATATCATTTCAAACATTACTAAAATTACATAACACGAACCAATTTATTCTATAATCACAGAAAATACAATTCTTTTGCGTTAATAATTCCGTAAAAACACATTTGTATTTGCGTTCTAGTTGCCAGTGGGCAGACAGAGGCTGTTCGCTCCAGAAATTCAACGCTTCACTGAATAGGCCAGATAACGCGCTGGAAACCTATGCTGTATTTGAACGGGAACACGTTCTATGCATACAAGATTGGAACATGCTTAAGAATTTATTGAGGGTAGGAATACCGTAAACCCGAGGACAATGTGGCAATGTAACTCATTTCAAGGGTTGTATACGTTTCATTAACTTATTACCAAGCGAAATACAAGGACTAATTAAATAAAATTTAATCTATTTAATTTTAATTTATTTAAATAAAGAAAAAAATAATTGTTATATGAAAAACTATAACAGTTTAAATAAACAGTTCTTTCTAAACCAATACATGGAGACCTTCAAAAAAAGAGTGTAGGTACCTATCCCCAACAGGTCGCCAACGCTTCCGAGGCCAAATAAATACTGAGGGCGCACATGGGCAGAGGAGCGCTAATATTAGTTGAGCCTGCTTATTTACTTTTCTGTTCTCATAAAAAAGCAACACTATAGTTTGTAATTGGAATAGTTGCAGTTTCTAAAATACTTGTATAAATTAGTCGAGCTGATGTTGGGGTGGTCGTTATCAGTCTTTAGTTTTTAATTATTTAATAAGTGGCTATGTGTATTGAAATAAGCGGTTTGACTTTGAAACATCTCGATAATATCAATCATTATTTTGCTTTTCGTCCTCAGTTTTTAAATACATTCTGTATTCAAGAACAGATTGATAAAAAACATCATAACATATTTATAAATAACTATATCCATAAATAACTATATCCATAAAGAAGAACGCCTTATAATTTATTAAGGTCGTAAAAAAATGTTTGATTTAAAAAATAAAATAACTCCATGTTTTATTTTGTTAATTTCAAAAGAAACAGAACGGTCATTTAACCAGTGTAAGAACCATGCTGAAGCACTAATAGGTCGGAGCATACGGTGTGAAAGAGCTCACACAATACTAGCGTGAAACAATACCTCTGTTGTGTCTCTTTGGGTTGAGTGATACCAGAGAACCATTAAGTTATATCGTAAGTAACACAACTAAAGCCTTCATGTTTGCGTATTTGTCAATGGGCGGGGCGATCTCCTACCATTAAGAAGATATACTGGAGAGACATACTGAAGCATATGCTGACGTGCTAACTGGGCCGGCTCGTCTAAAATGATACCACGGACTCACAGAATACTCAGCGCGAAACGGTACTTGTACTGAGTTTCGCTGATTGGGGATCTCGAATGCCCTTAATATTATAGCACGTAGGCGGCGTAAGAAGACGGCGACACAAGGCATGGACTGCAGCGTGGTAATCCAGGGCCGGCGGTGTTCTCTTTCCGTATAGGAGAGCCATACCGTAATACGCCAGCCGCTATACCGTAAAAATTGAAACGAGCG
This sequence comes from Delias oraia, assembly GCA_018230265.1. NCBI lineage: Eukaryota > Metazoa > Arthropoda > Insecta > Lepidoptera > Pieridae > Delias > Delias oraia. The sequence continues at coordinate 3,719 of DWCF01007653.1, forward strand.
CAACATGGCTAGTCCACTAGAATGTTGGAACGGTCACGGTTCGTTACAATATCGTCGAAAATATGAGAGAGTCAGTGGCGTTCGTCGATAGCCATTCCACTCTATCAGTAATTATTCTACTGAAATTGTATTTCATCGTAAAATTGGAGGGAACGTGTTTACGCCGAGTTGCATATGACAGCTGTGTTGGATTTGAAATTTGCCAGAACGTATTCGCTTAATACAAAGCAGTTTCGCGGTAATCAAATGATATACAATGAAATGTATTAAATACTAAATTATCTTGTTTTTTCTAAACGTCCATGAACGCATACGTGGACTGCAAGGGCTGGGGGTATCCATGGGCGTTGGACCGCTTATCCGAGGTAAGACTCCTGGTCACTTGCCAACATTTTCATAAAGAGAGATCTGCCAAACTTTATAATACTTGAATGTAATTTATATAAGCTAACTCAGAATAACCATTCTGTCAGTAAAATTTTACAAATCTGCCTCGAAGTGAGAGTTATCGGGTTCGAATCCCGGTCTAGACCAATTATAATTCAATTTATAATTTAATCGGTCTTCGGAAGGGCTCGACAGGAGGCTGTCTTAACACTCTTTAGCCCACGAATTGGCCTGGCTTGTCAGATACCACGGCTCACAGATTACCAGTGTGAAACAGTACTTGTACTGTGTTTCGCTGAATGAGTGAGGATAAGCTCAGAGCTTTAATTATGCATCTTAAGTGGCATAAAAAGCCGTTAACACAACCAAATCGCGGCTTGCAACGCGGTTTACTGCACGCAGCATTTATCTCTTACCATAGAGGAGATGCAATTTAAAAAAATAAGACAGTGGTTACAACAGACCACCCCTTAACTAAACCCGGTTAAATAAATTAGCGTTTCATTACTAGTCACGTAGTTAATGAGCAAGCGTGTGTGTCAATCAAACATGTCGTCCAATGCATGCCAAATGTGCCACCCAATTCCTGGAGCATGTTTGCGAAGCCACAACTGGGATCGATTTAAGTCAGGATGTACACTAGCCTATCAAATTTAAACTCACTCCAAATCAACGTAACCCTTCTTCGTTCGGTCGTATTTGAGACTAAAACTTTACCATCGAACATCGTAGCAGAATACAAAGTTATTTCCGCATCACTTCGACGTATGTCGTTCCATAACTGACTGTTTTTTAAAGCACCACCAGTCTGTGGAATCAGCGACCCGTACATAAACCAATAAAATTGGGAGAGCTTCAAAAAGAGAACGCATCTATGCCTAAAAGGTCGGCATCGCACCTTCTGCGAAGCAGGTACTAGGGATGTCCATGCGTGGAGTACCGAAATAAGCCTCCAACTGATTTGCTTTCTTTTTTTTTATAAAAAAATAATAATAATAAGAGCATCGCGGTCTTGAAAGCTACCATGACTTCATGGGTATCAGGTTCTATCCTCGGTTGAAATAGCATTTTTATCAATTATTAATATGTTAATTCATTCGAACTTTGGAAGGAGTGTCTTAACACTGACTTATTCATGGAAAAGTCACGCTGAGACACTAGCTGGGTTCGTCTGAACTAATAATACTATTACTAATACCACGAGCGTAAATACTATCGTAAAATCAATTGAATTTTATTTGAAATTTCTGTGTTTCATAAACCTTTTTTGTATTGAGGTTCTATTGTGCCACGATAATATTAATACCAGTCATGCTGCGAGACTTTACTGGTATTTATTTTACATATAATTGACCATACCAGGACCCATATCCCGGAAGTTTCAGATAATGACGTCATTTCCGTAATTACCATCCCGACCATTAGCCAAGCCACCCTAATTAAGTGTAATTTTAGCCCTTTTGTGCGTGATCCTCATTCCAGTCATATAAAGAAAATTATAATTTTATTATCATACGTTTTTGGAATTTCAAATTGTTTATTTTTTTTGCTCGTTTTTTTAAAATCCGAATGAAATATATCTTTCTTCATTTCGAACAAAATTTATGATCACTTATGAACGTCATTTAGTCTAGCAAAAAACGAAGCAGGTCCTATATATGCTAAAAGAATACTGCCGTCCACGAAAAACCGCGCCACAGTCCACGATATCGATGTGTTGCCGGCTTTTTACACCACTTAAGGGGAAAAGGGTCTCCGATATCCTCAGTCAATCAGCAAAAAATATACAAGTACCGTTTAAGGCTGGGCATTCTGTGAGCGCGTGGCTTCACACCCGACGCGCCAGGCCAATTGGTGCGTCAGCATGGCTCACCCAGAGGTGCGACTGTGTCAGTGTCGACAGTCCAATTCTCGTCCGGTTATTCTAAAGAACACAAGTTTTCCAAGGATCAAATATTTTTTTGTTCGGACCAGGATTCAAACCTGTGATCCTGTGACCTCAAATTTATTATTCTATGAATATGCCAAAGCCTCTTCCTTTTGCTGAAGCATATTTTGTCAACGCACTAATTAGGCCAATTTGTCTGGAGAGCACCACAAAATACCAGCGTAAAATAATAAACAATACAGTATTTTTACTGAGTTGGGATCCCTTAAATTTTTTAAGTTAATATAATAATTAAAACAGATTCAAACATCTAAGAAAGTTGTTTTTAAAATGAAATAAAATCCTTTTTTTATTAAAAAAAATTAGATAATAATAAAAAAGCTTCGATAATTTAATAGTTCTTACAGAAGGCCGAAGCGTTAAAGTAAATTTATATTCTAATTAGATTATGAAGAATTTGTGGTTGGCGAGAAAATTGAAATTAATTGACTTCTGAAGAGAATTTACTTTATGCCTAATTTTCAGAGAGTGTCTTTTTAAATTTCAAATATTGCTTTTCTTCCATAACGGACAATGGAGCAGGTGGGTCTCCTATATGGTAAGAGAACACCGCCGCCCATCAACAACCGCGCTTTTTAAGTCGTCTTAAAAGGGTTCCCGATATCCTCATTCACTTTGCGAAACACAGTACAAGTACCTTTTCACGCTGAGTACTTTGTGAGCTTCTTTGGCTTATATAATTAATGGAAAAATATGTATTAAGATTTAAGAAATAAGTTAAATAGTATGAATTTTAATATTTTAGCTTGCTTAACCTAGCGAAAATTTATAAAACTGTTTTTAAATATATAACAATTTATTTATGTCATGTAAAATACGCATCGATGGTAAATCGGCATACATTTTTATTTTTCACACCGCAACAGTAGCCTTCTGGGTATGTGTCGGCCGTGTCAGAATTTTGTGGAAGACATTTTTCCGGACATTGCACACATTTATTTACACTTCTCTCGTAACAGACACATTGTGGCTGCTCATTGAAAGTTACACGTTTACAAATATTTTTAATATTGCATTCACATACTTTTGGTATAATATCTTGAACACAGTTTTCGCACTTACATGGCTATAAAAGATAATACTACTAATAAAACTAATAATATAGAGAATATCAGCCCGTGATATAGGTGCCTGTCAGACACTGGGGGAAGAACAACTTATTATACATGGGCTAAAAACATAATAATTCATAAATTTAATTTAAATCCAAGTTGATGTTATAAATGTTATGTAGGAAAATTTGATGTATTTTGTCAGTGAGTAATGGATTTTATTATTATAAATATTACTAATAATGTATGGATATAAAAAGTTTCAAAACTACAATATAAATTTACATATGAGGTCAGAAATACCTTTATCTTGCGTCGTATCTTTAAGAAACATGGACGTCTACCGAAGCATGTTTTTTGCCGTGAAATCCTTCGTTTCCTTGCTCTTTCTTTCATCTTGCATGCATATTCATTCCATGAGTTACACGACCATGACGTGCCTGAAAATTGAAATCATGTTTATAATAGTCTTAAGGATTGTCGATTCAATTTTCTATTTCTCATATCCATTATATTCATTATTATTATTTTTAATGTTATTGAAAAATAATAAAGAAGAAAATTAAAACTATAAAATAATTTTTATACCCATATATGAATGTTAAAATAAATAAAAAAAGCATAACCAACGCGATTGTACGCTTAATAATATAAAACTAATTTTACTATTACAATAGACTTGACAGTTTATTTAGATGTATAATTCTTACTCCTCCACGCAAAAACTACAGATGATTTATCGTGATGTTGTGTTAATTTTCCAAAATACGCACACGTGGGATAGTCAAGCTGAAGCATATGCTAAGGCATGAAATGGGCCGGCTTGTCCAAAGTAACACCACGGGATCGCAGAATACTCAGCGTGAAGTAGCAGTTATACTTGAAACGGTATCTTTACTGTGTTTCGCAGAGTGAGTGAGGATATCGGAGGCCCTTAAAAATGCTATACCAGTGCGCGGTCTCTGGCGTGGTTATCCATGGGCGGTGGTATTCTGTTACCAAATAGGAGACCCACCTGCTCCGTTGTCTGTTTGGAATAATCATATTTTTGTTTATAGTTAGGGTTGAGGCGTTATTTCGCAGATTATTTGATACGCTTAAAACATTACTCTTTCTTGTTGGGTAATAAGTTAAGTATATGGATAATTTTAAACGATAAAAAATCGATGTTTTAAATATTCTATCATTTTTTCTTAAGTACATCTGGTGTACTAACTTTTTCAAACGTTATAAAAAAGTGAGTATGATTTTTATATAATTTAGAGTCAAACGAATATATCCAGAATAAATGATCCTTTACCCATGAAAATGTGGCCTAGCTAATTCACGTGATAATATAATTAAATAAATTGAAATAATAAAGTACACGACTTCATCACGTCATATTTCCTATATTATTTGATATTTATCGTTACACAAATGAGTTTTTTTAAAGGGCTTTTCTGTCTCGCACCACCACTCTATCGAAGAAGCTGCACTACTTGCAGATTTAACAAACCATAATGGTATTACCTTCATAAAAGAGCCTATTTAATAGACCGTTAACCCACCCACGGCCTAGACTCCAGATTTTCATAAAAAATGTAAATAAATAATTTATGTACCGTACACAATCTGCACTTTTGCAAACTTGCATCATCAAGTTGACACTTGATATGTAAATTATGAATACTAAAGCGAGCTCCGTCAACTATTATATATTCCAATTTTACTTATAACTGTCTATATAAAAGATTTTTATGTAGTACTTACTACCATTTTACGTTAGAAATCCTGGGATTGAATGACGGTAAATAATAGCATCCGCTATTTTTTTTAAATGTCTACTCGTTCTTGTCCAGAGCAGCCTTCAAAGCTTAACTCGGGTGGAAGGTGAGCTCGCGGGCTCCTGGAGATTGCAGCATCTGCTATGTTTTATACTAGCAAGCTACGCGATCCAAGTCTTTGTCATATTCAATTTGTCAATTAAATAGAAAAAAAATTAATAAAACCTTTTCTATCTTCCTGTATGTATACCATCTGTTTTGAAATGGAAAAGTTTGGTTGAAAGGTTACATAACCTTCGTGAAATGAATGAAAAAATTACCGAAAAATATTACTATTGTGTTAGTTTCGCATGCGCGCAAGAGATGGCGCGGATTTAATAACATCGTTTAAAAATTTGTATATTTAAAAATCACTGAGATAAATAGATGGCACTACTAGCTGAAATACTAACATTAATTATTAACATATAATTCTAACTTAAACTTAGACATTTAAATTACTAAAATATTTCAGTTTTTATTTAACATTTGATAATTTAGGTTTGTCGGTTTCGGTACCAAGAATGAAATGAAAAAGTTAGCATATGTTTTAAAGTATTGTTTTCAATAATTTTAGTTTAGTTAAATTAAATTAAACAAAATATATTTATAATAAATAAAAAAAATGAGTTCTGGAGATTCAGAAATATGTCAATTTGTAAGAAATATGTCCATTTGTCAGTAACTCGATTTTAATATTCCAAGATCATTGAATATTAAAAAAAATATAAAACTGATTCATTCGAAGAAATAAATCCGTATCGGATTTCAGTAAGTGCATTATTTATTAATGCGAAGCTTCCGAGCTCAAAGCCTTTGACATCGAGCTTTAAAAAGCTTCGCCATTGTAAAGTTTGTTTTGCAGAACGAATTTTTATATCTTTTATTTTTTGACGATACTGCAACAAAATTGAAGATTAAAAAATAATAGTTCTTTATGAATGAACTTTGTAAAAAGGACAAGATATAAGAGATCCTACTATTGAAAGAAATATCTCTCTTGATACATGACAGATGACCGACTTTTTTATTACAATAAATCAACTATGAATTTATTTTGAAAATTCATTAATTTTTGTGGTCAAATATCAATCGACCAGATTATGTAAAAAAAAATATTTAAACATTAATTTGTTATAAATAATAAGGCACTATTCTTTGAATATCTATGGAAACAAAATGCGACCACTTCTCCATACCTTGACACCTATTCCATCAAAATTGGTCCACAGACTTTATAAGCGAAGAGAAAAAATAAAAAATACACATAAAATTGATGATGTCATTTTTAGCTTCTTGAAGGTCATTAAAAATTTCGTTTCGTAAATTAAGAAATTCGGTATAAAATGTAAATTAAATTTATTTGTTAGTAATTTGATGTGATAATCTGAAATAAATAATATTTATTATTAACTAGTGAACAAAACCAGAAAAATTATATACATACTAAAAATATTTTTACCC
>DWCF01007654.1:0-10374 GCA_018230265.1 Delias oraia
GCACTTGGATTTCCATGTATACCTGTCGGAGGCGACTGCAACCAGCGTCTTGCGGCGACTTTTATAAGCTCGTCTGTTCACCTTGAGGATGGACAGTGGCATGTCATACTCATGACCATTTCAGCCGTAAGACGTCCACCCCTGGGCATAGTCCTCGCACTTGGATTTCCATGTATACCTGTCGGAGGCGACTGCATCCAGCGTCTTCCGGCGACTTTTATAAGGTCGTCTATCCACCTTGAGGATGGACAGTGGCATGTCATACTCATCACCATTTCAGCCGTAAGACGTCCACTGCTGGGCATAGTCCTTGCACTTGGATTTCCATGTATACCTGTCGGAGGCGACTGCAACCAGCGTCTTGCGGCGACTTTTATAAGCTCGTCTGTCCACCTTGAGGATGGACAGTGGCATGTCATACTCATCACCATTTCAGCCGTAAGACGTCCACCCCTGGGCATAGGCCTCCCCCTTGGACCTCCATGCATACCTGTCGGAAGCGACTGCAACCAGCGTCTTCCGGCGACTTTTATAAGGTCATCTGTCCACCTTGTGGGTGGATGTCCCACGCTGGACCCATCGGTCCGTGGTCCGCTCTTACACTCAACGCTATAGTATATATTTTTTTCAGGAAAGAGGTTATATTAGCTTCATTTACTTCAGCGATGAGCCTACCTGGTCGAAGAATATCAAGAGGGCGATTTCAATCAATTTTCAACTGAAAAAGGACCTGGGCTCATATAGCAATAATGAGGTATGATAACATACAGCTTTTAAGAGCTCCATAGCTTCGTTTTAAAAGTCATGAAGCGAGGTATCGGGTTCTGATCCCGGTTCGGACAAATTTACTTTATTCGCTCTCTGGAAGGGTTTGAGAGTAGGATTCTCGTAATACCGTCGCACCCGTAGGAGAGCATAGATGCACTAATTGTGCCGGCTCGTTTGATACCACGGGCTCAAAGAATACTCAGCGTGCAACGGTACTTGCACTCTTGTACTCTTTAAAGTGCCTCTTAGGTGGCGTAAAAAGCCGGCAACACAAAACAAACCTTAGGCTCGCCCTAAAAGACAGTGTAAGGCTGTGATAGCAATATGGCCGGCTATATGGATAAAAAGATAAATGATAAATTTTAAACCGGGAATTGAATCGCTACTTCTTACTTCCAGCCATGTCTATATGCTGAATGCGTGATGGTCTATACATCAAGAGGAAATACTGTGAAGAAATACAGCTCGGAGCAGCGTTCAACAGCTGGAAACGACCACACCTGGACTTCTGTGCCCTGGCATAATGAATATGATGGGGTATGTCGGAAATTATAGTGTCTTTTATTCTCTACCGGAGAACGGAGCGGGTGGTCCTATATGGTAAGAAATCCGCCGTCCTTGGACAACCGTGACACAATCCGCGCGTGTTGTGTTACCGGCTTTTTACGCCACTTTCAAAATACTTAGCGAAACACAGTAAGGACACCGTTTCAAGTACAACCAGTATTTCACGTTGAGTATTATGTGAGCTCGTGGTATTACGTCAGACGAGCCAGCCTAATAAGTGCGTCCGCATATGCTCAGCATGGCTCTGCCACGGGTGCGACCGTAAGACACTCGCCCCGCCGCTGTCAAGCCCTTTCAGAGACCGAATAAATTATAATTTATCCGGACCGGGATTCGAACCCGACACCTCTCGCTTCATGGTAGACCTATTAAACCACTAAGCCATGTGGCTGCCTAAGAGTTCTCTTATGAGGTATGTATATATGTATGTATTATTGTTTATACAAAACCAAAATATATTAAACATATTCAAAAGAGTTAGCGATTTTATCTATTAGGATCTCCTCAGTGGTAAGAGATCACTGCCGCCCATGGCCAAATGTGCGAATCCACGCCGTGGTTGTATTTCCGAGTTTTCATGCCGACAAGCGGTAGAATTTTAAGGGCTTTTAGACAATTTTACTTTGGATGAGCGAGTCAGCATATGCTCCAGCATGGCTCTCCCATGTAAGTCAATCCAGACACTCCTTGTTCTATATTATACTGTCATATAAATGTTTTTTTAGCGGACAATGGGCCAGACGGGTTTTTTGACGGTAAGTTGTCACCATTCTACACCACGGATAGATTTATGTCACCACCATTGCGGATTCAGCTGCCTGCAAAGGTATTTCCAAATCGATAACACTTGGGGAACCTTCAAGAAGACATTCACAGCTCTGTAGGGGATGTCCATGGGCGGAGGATTGCTTTTGTTTTATTCTATATCGGAGAACTGAACAAAAATAGGAGACATTTCTATATGGTACAAGAACACCGCCGCCCGTGAAAAATCGCGTCAAAGTCCGTGCATTGATTGTGTTGCCGGCTTTTTACGCCGCATAAGCTGCCCTTTTGGTTACGCTTTGCCACCCTATTTCCATAAAGGTATGTAATAACAGATATTGCTGAAATTTCAGCCTGAAAATATAGCCACATCTGAGAGAATTTATGAATTTGCGGACGAAGGTATGACCAGCCTCTACATGAAGGGTGACTTTCATTACAAAATCGAGGGCCACATACTGAGCGTTTCTTCGGAGTGAGTATGTCCTTGAAAGCCTATAAATACACATTTTTAGCCGTGGGTAATGTTGCCCGAATGCAAGACCAGACTTAGCCAGTGTTGGTCTTGGTCTAACGCCAACTGTTAGACCTACGTACTCCGTGAAGTCCTGCAAGACAGTCTTGCAGGGTCAGTCTTGGTCTTGCGTCTTGCAGAAATTAGGCAGTCTTGGTCTTGGTCTTGCATTTGCAAGACTGACTGCAATATGACGCATTAATTGTGTCGGCTCGTCCGTTACCACGGGCTCACAGAATCATCAGCGTGAATCGGTATTTATACTGTATTTCGCAGAGAGTGAGGATATCGGAGGCCCTTAAAAATGCCCCTTAAGCGGCGTAAAAAGTCGGCTACACAATGCGCGGACTGTAACGCGGTTCATGGGCGGCGGTGTTCTCTTACCAAATAGGAGACCTGATCCGTTATCCGCTTTGGAATAAAAGATCTAACCTAAAATTTCCATTTCAGATTGTCGTTTTCTTTAGACGGTCACTCACCAGCATCTACCGTAGAGAAGTTAAATGTGACCAGAGACAGTATAGAATACGAAGCAAGCGATTTTAACGATCCTACGGACGGGATAAGATACCTAAGTCAGGCTCAATTGAAAAATACCACATTTGAGGTATGATTTTATATTATACTATATGTATTATATAATTATATAATACCAAAAATATAAGTCTCGTGGCTAAGTAGTTTGATAGGTCTAGCATGAAGCCAGAGGTGTCAGGTTTGAACCCCGGTCCGGGCAGTTATTATTTAATTTATTCGGTCTCTGGAAGGGCCTGACAGTGGCCGGATTGTCTTTATACTGTCGCAACCGTGGGAGAGTCATGCTTACGCATAAATTGAGCCGGCTTATCCCAAGTGATACCACGGGCATATTAAGCGTGAAACGGTACTTGTACTGCGTTTCACCGAGTGAGTGAGGATATCGGAGGCCCGAAAAGCCGGAAACAACCAAAGCGCGGACTGTGGTTGTTCATGGGCGGCGGTGTTCATACAGGAGACCCACCAGCTCCACTGTCCGCTATATTATAAAAAAATTCAATATAGATATAATATAGAACGCGACGACTTGAACCAGATGACTGCGACATATATATATGTCTTTGTGGGATTTATTTTGAAAATTTTAATTTTTTTTGCAGAAATTAATGAAGATTTCCAAACGAGGAATCGATGCTGATAATATAGTTCGAAATGAAACTTTGATACACAGCTTGGATTTTATTGACTTACTGAAGTAAGTTTTTTTATTCTATAGCGGAGAACGGAGAAGGTGGAACTCCTATATGGTAAGAGAACGCCCATGGTCAACCACAATAGGATTCATACTTTAATTGTTGCCGGCTTTGTGTGTCTCTGATATCACTCACTCAGCAAAACACGGCACAATTTGGCTCTGGTATTCTATTTGCCATTGGTATCATACATATCAAAGCAGCGGTTTATATATTGTATATACAGTTATACACAGTAGAACCCGTTTAAGACGATCACGTTTAATACGTTTCTCGCATATTACGCCACTCCCGCCAATCCCTGCAACTTGACACCTCATCATCATCATCATTCTACATTGAAGAAGTGAAGAAATTTGTTATTTTAATGGTATATCGGACAACGGAGCTGGTGGGTCTTTTATATGGTAAGAGAACAACAGCGCCAATGGACAACCGCGCTACAGTTCGCGTAAGGCTTAGTTGGCGGCTTTTTACGCAGCTTAAGCGGAGTTTTTAAGGGCCGTATATCGTCACTCACTCAGTGAACCACAGTACAAGTACCGTATCACGTTGAGTATTCTGTGAGACCGAATTTTTTTTTTTTTTTGTTCAAATTTGTTTATTATTTCAGTACAGTATCACAATTGTCCTATGAATCGTTGATTAAACTCTTCGATGACCTGGTCCTAGGGACCAGCTATGACCTGGAAACAGCTAGGAACATCTTCCTGGAAGTTCTGCCTCATGCTAGGAGCGATGCATGCGCCAGGTTCATCAGATATGTGGTTGTTGAACAGAAGGTAAGGAAATTTTTAAAGAATATACGAATATATATAAGAATAGTTGTGTTGACGGCCTTTTACGCCACTTCAATGGCACCTTCAAGGGCCTCTGATATCCTCACTCGCTCAACGAAACAGTACAAGTACCGTTTTACGCTCGAGTACTCTTTGACTTCGTGGTATCTCGAGATTGCCTTAAAGAAACTCTCATCTGAATGACGTAATAATATTTCAGACGAAGATCGAAGACGCTATACTACTGTCGCTGATCAGGAAGCTGCCTTTCAACGTGGCGAACCACAGCCAGGCTCTGCTGGAAGAGCTGGAGACCTTCACGAAGTTGGGCCTGGACTTTCCGATGGAGATACGTCATGCTGGTATCCTGTCATTCGCGAATCTTGTGTACAAGGCCGCTGAGGCCGAAAAAGTGAAGCAAGATTACTTCGATGACGTCATGATTAAATACTTTAGAATGTACAGTGGTATGTGAAGTGTTTTTTTATAGTATAGCGAACAACGGAGCAGGTGGGTCTCCTGTATGGTAAGAGGCTACCGCCGCCCATGGACAAGAGCGTCACAATCCGTACTTTACGATGCTGCTGGCTTTTGAAGCCACTCACTCAGCGAAAGCACTGCTTCAGGATGGTATTCTGTGAGTCTGCGGTATTCGCTGGTGTATGTGGGCTTATGTTTTTTAGTATAGCGGACAATCAACCGCGCCACAGCCTGCGCATTGTGTTGCCGGCTTTTTACGCCCCTTAAGCGGCACTTTTAAAATCTCCGATATCCTCACTCTGTGAAACAGTGCTGTTTCACGCGAAGTATTCTGTGAGCCGGTGTGATTAAAAGCCGGTAACACATTTTAGATATACGCATTAATCGGTCTACCTCTCCAAATCTCACAGAATACTGAGCGATAAATGATGGTTGTACTTGAAACGGTACTTCTACTGTTCTTTGAGTGAGTGAGGATATCGGAGGTACTTAAAAATGCCTAAATGGCGTAAAAAGCCGGCAACACAACCAATGCGCGGAATGTAGCGCAGTTGGTGATGGACGTCGGTGTTCTCTTACCATACAGGAGACAAAAATGGTTCGGCTATAATAAATTAATGGATTTGTCGCCCTGCCTAATACCTACTTACGTCTGACCTACGTGACATTTATTATTATATCTCAGCCAATTTACACAATATCTTCATAAATTAAATTCCATATATTATTCCGATATATTAGCTATGTTATTGCAAAGTTTCACTAAAGTCAGTTCAGTAGTTTTTGCGTGAAAGAGTAAGAAACATCCATCCAAACTTTAAAATTGTGTTTATAAGTTTAATTAGACTTAGCGTGAAACAGTAATTGTAATATGTTTCGCTAAGTGAGTGTGGAAATACGTCTCTTTAATTTATACCAGCTTAAAAAGCCGGCAACACACCAAGCGCGGAGTGTGGCGAGGTGTTCTCACACCATACAGAAGATCCACTCACCGCTATACCATAAAAATGTCATTTTGAGGTCAGATTTTTTAAAATATTTCAAGGTCTTTTCAGACTGTCCGCAGTACCTGGACAGAATGATATGGCTCCAAGGTCTCTGCAGCTTGAGTTATAGTGCTGAATCCTACGTACGTAGCATATACTGTGATACCACAAGGAGCAGACATGAGCGGCTATGGGCGTCTCTGGCGTGTGGTCAGCAGAGCAGAGGATACCTGGTGGGTTCCTTTAGACCAGCATTTTCATTCTTTTAGTAGACCCGGCAGATTTGCAGTGTTGACCATGGTCTATCTCTTACCATATGAGAAAAAGGAGATTGCTATACATTTCCATCTCTTTCAGGCACTCGAAGTCAGTCTTCCGATATTAACAGACGAAACAGAACATATACAGTTAAGAATTGCCGCATTGCATGGGATATTGCGTTCAGAGATTCAGGCGACGGATTTCCTCTTCATCCACAATTACATCACCAGCTCAAATGACGATCAGCTGAAGAGGTTCTGGTATTCGACGGTGAAGAGTCTCGAGGCGAATAGATTCTTCGAGGGTTATAAATCTGCGTACGTAATTTAATTATGAGCCATACTAGAACCTGTGGTAGAGCCATGCTGAAGCATATGCTGACGCATTAATTGGACCGGCTTGTCCGGACTGATACCACGAGTTCACAGAATACTCAGCGTAAATCGGTACTTGAGCTGTGTTTCGCAGAGTGAATGAGGTTATCGGAGGCCCTTAAAGCTGCCGCTACTGGCGTAAAAAGCCGGCAACACAACCAATGCACGGACTGTGGCGCGGTTGTTTATGGGTTGTGTTCTCTTACCATATAGGAGACCCTGCTCCGGTGTTGGCTATAGAATAAAAAAAGTCAAATTATCAACGAAATTTTTATCTCTTTTTTTAGGTCCTACTTTGTGCCTTTCGTTGTGAAGCAAGTCGTCAACCCGGATACGACGTACTGGGCAACGAATAACTATATCATCACCAATGGTGATGAGTTTGGTCCGTCATTGCATCTCTTCACCATCGGTGAAGAGTACAACGCAATGCCAGCTATGGCCGGTCTCACGCTGAGTACTGGTGGTCGAAGACCGTATCAAGCTTCGGTAAATAATTTCTTATTTGTATAGCAGACAACGGAGCAGGTGGTTCTCTGTGGTATGAGAGTAGCGCCCATGGATAACTGCACCACAGGCCGCGCTTTGGTTTTGTTGATGGTTTTTTACGCCATTTGAGCTGCATTTAAAGGACTCCGATTTCCTCACTCAGCGAGCCGTGGTATTATTTTGGACAAGCCGGTTCAATTAGTGCGGCAGCATATGCCTTAGCATGGCTCTCCCACGGGTGCGGCAGTATTAAGACACTGCCAAGCCCTTTCAGAAACCAAATAAATTAAATTATAATTATCCGTACCGGGATTCGAAACCTCTTGCTTCGTGGTAGACTTACATAACCATTTAGCTACTAGGCTCTCATTTTTTATAGTATAGCGGACAACGGAGCAGTTGGGTCTCTTATATGGTAAGAGAATATCGCCGCCCATGGACAAATGTACCACATTCCACGCATTGGTTATGTTGAAATTTTTATGCAACTTAAGCGGAACTTTTAAAGACTCTGATATACTCGCCCACTGCGAAACACAGTACAAGTACCGTTTCACGCTGAGTATTCTATGAGCCCGTGGTATCACTTCGGATTAGCCGGCCCAGTTAGTGCGTCAGCATGGCTCTCTCACGGGTGATTTAATGTCATATAATGTTATATTTCTGTTCTATTTCAGATGTATATAATAGCTGAAGGTGTGTCATCATATATATTCAAACAGATGCGCCAACTTGACTCTCTGAGCATCAATGTTGAGGATCTGGTGAAGATTTTGGAGAAAATGAAAATTTGGACACTGAAAACTTCGCAAAAGGTACCCAGCTCACACTGTGGGACTTCGAAAAGAGTTTATATGAATAAATCTTATTAAATCGTGGAAAATGGGGCGTAACCTTATCATCATCATCGTTTCAGCCGTAAGACGTCGACGTAGGCCTATATAACATACGTACGGGGGTGTGGTTGTAAGATATCACAGCCGCCCATGGCCATGCGCGCCAAAATCCAAGTTTATTTGAGGCTTTTGATATATGATTATTTTCAGGTACATATAGACATTGTTATAAAAATTGAAGATAGAACAGTCTACGCTACACATATTAATGAGACCAGATTCAGCACCTGGAATGGCCTGGAAAGTAGGTTTTTTTATATAGCCATAGACAATAGTATTTTCCACATCTCCTAGATGGTAAGAGATCGTTTGCCCACGGACAGGAGCGCTATAATGTTCGCTTTACCTGTGACGTCTTTTTACAGTATAACTAAGTGGGTCTAAGCTCACAAATTTTTTATGGTATAGCGGACAACGGAGCAGGTGGGTCTCCTATATGGTAAGAGAACATCTACGCCCATAGACAACCACGCCACAGTACGCGCTTGCTGTGTTGCTGGGTTTTACGCCATTTAAGTGGCATTTTTAAAGACTCCTATATCATCACTCAGCTATAAGAAAAAGTACTGCATCACGCTGTATAACACGAGCGGACCCAATAAGTGCGTCAGCATATGCTTCAGCATGGATCTTTTACCGGTGCGAAACTGTTGACACTCTCTCAAGACTTTGAAAAACAATTTATTTTTTTTTGTTTTGACCGGGATTCGATACAGATACCTCTCCCTTCGTACGCTTATTACCGTTTAGATACGAGGCTCTTTCTATAATCTGGCAGTCGGTATCTAAAACTATGGGTTTCTTGTTGGTTCTTCTCGTAGGTACATCTCCCGAAGCAATGATTGCTTTATTTTAAATTGACTTGCAAATGTGACCCTTATGGGGCCTATGGGACCTTATTTGAATTTTTTAAGTTTTTTTTGAGTTTTGAATCTCTTTTCAGTGCAAAAATCGATTATGGAATTCTTAAGATTTGGAAGTCATATAAATCAGCAAACTGTATATTACCCAACACAGATGGAGATAAATGTCCCCAGTGAGCTTGGTAAGAGATATTTTTTTATAGTATAGCGGAGAATGGAGCGGGTGGGTCTTCTATGTGGTATGAGAACACCGCCCATCACCAACAGCGACATACTTCGCGCATTGGTTATGTTGCCGGCTTTTTAAGCCACTTAAGGATGTCATCATCATCACTCTATCAAGTCCACTGCTGGACATAGGCCTTCTCCAAACACGGTCACCTATTACGATCTTGAGCGATCTGGATCCAGCGGTTGCCCGCTCATATGAGATCGTTTTTCCATCGTGTGGCGCAAATCGCAGGCCCTTAAAAGTGTTCTCTTACCATATAGAAGACACTTCTGCTCCATTGTCCACTATACCGTTAAAAAATAGAAAAATGGAGGTATTTTTTTAATGTTTCACTTTTTCGGGTCTGTATATTTTTTTTTCTAGGTACGCCAATTCGTTTACAATCTCTCAGTATGGGTTTTACGTCTGTGAGAGGGAACTTGACCGCTCCAGCTGATCCCACTCTGGACCTGGAATGGGAGAACGACCTTCACATTCGGTATTTACAGATATAAATATATTATATAAAATATAGTATATTAAGATTAAGTAAGTTGCCGTATCGGTAAGTTGAAGTGGCATGGGCTGGCCACAACGCTCGACGAACCGACAACCGATGGAGAAGAAAGGTTCCGGTACGCGGTCGCCCTCAAATGCACAGTGGGATGTCCCGCCACGCGATGGAAAAACGATCTCACGAAGGTCGCGGGCAACCACTGGACCCAGATCGCTCAAGATCGCAGCGGGCGGGCGTCTTTGGGGGAGGCCTATGTCCAGCAATGGACTTGATGGGCTGATGATGATGATGATGCACACATTGTATAGCCTGATCTACTAACTTAAAATAAAAAAATCAATAATTAAGGCTTTTACTTCCGATATTTTAGAAAATCGGACTTACGGGATAGGTGGGCGAGCGATTGGCGTGTAAGTCGAATTCGCGTAAGTCGGGGTTCAACGTTGCATACAAATACAAATAAAGTATGTTTAATCGGGACCAGAGTTTCAGGAAAGCAATAATTTAGAAGAAAAATGTTTAATAATAAAGCAATTTACATTGTTATGGATAAAGTAACGCAAACCGAAGTTATTTTGACGTCGAAGGCTTCATATGCTCTGACAATGTTGCTTGACGAGTTTCTCTTCTTCTCACGCCACATTTCCACGTAGGATACCATATTTATTTCCCTCT
>DWCF01007655.1:0-10372 GCA_018230265.1 Delias oraia
GCCGAATTAGCAAGCTGAAGTGGCAATGGGCAGACCACATCGCACGTAGAGCGGATGGCCGATGGGGCCGAAAAGTGGTAGAGTGGAAACCACGGACCGGCAAACGCAGCGTGGGACGTCTACCCACAAGGTGGACAGACGAACTTATAAAGGTCACCGGAAGACGCTGGATGCAGGTCGCCTCCGACGGGTATTCATGGAGGTCCAAGGGGCAGGCCTATGTCCAGCAGTGGACGTCTTACGGCTGAAATGATGATTATAATAGTCTACGTTTAAATACCTACATTACACATGCACATTCATAGTTACCGCTATGATATATTAATCTATTCGGGGTTAAACTGTTATTAAAACTATGATTAATGATCTGCTTTAATGGGCAGATTAAGGAGCGGGCCTCAAAATCAACGTCCGACTCGTGACGACAAATTTATCTTCATCATTTCGTAGCTTCATTCGGGAATGTTATTTAACATCTATTTCTCAGTCCGAGGATATTTTGTACTTCGTTTTAACGGCATTTAATTTTAATGTAAGCCGTGGTTCAGTTATAAAGTAGATTAAGTTCAAATGGGCCGGCTTGTCCGAAGTGAACCACGGGATCACAGAATGCTTAAGGTGAAACGGTACTAGTACTATGTTTCGCTGAGTGAGTGATGATATCGAAGGCACATAAAAATGACGCTTAAGTGGCGTAAAATACCGGCAACACAACCAATGCGCAGGCTGTGACGCGGTTGTCCATGGGCGTGTTCTCTCACCATATAGGAGACCCACCTGTTCCGTTGTCTGCTATACTATTAAAAAAAATGAAGTAGGTTAACATATAGTTAGTAATGTGTTGCGAAGCGCTAATCTCTAGATCAGCTAAACCGATTCGCTTCTTCTTTTAATAGAATATTCCTCGAAGTACAAGTGGTTCTTTAGGGAAAGAAAAAAAATGCCTGAATTGTAAAATTCTAATTCTGAATTGTACTAATTTTCCCATACATACGATTTATATAAAATTAAATTAGAGATATTTCAATACAGATTTTCTTGTTGAGATATTTACTATACATCAGTCATGAAACAGACAGACAATCGTACCCCAATCCATCCTTTGGTTACTGCCAGTTTACTACGCTTAAGCGACAATCTAAAAGGCCGGCAATGCACCCATGGCACAGTTGGGGCTATAGGTGTCCATGGGCGGTGAATCACATATATTAGCTGAAATTCCTGCTAGTTTGAATGCCGACTTTTATAAGAATGGCCTCCGGTTTTCACAGAAACTCAGTGAAACGATTACTAGTATTTCACGCATTCTGTGAGCTCATGGTATCACTCTGGGTGACCTGCCACTCTTGTGCGTCAGGATATGTATCAGCATGACTTACCCTAGGTTTCTTTATGCGTTATGATTAAGAAAAAACTTAAAACAAACAGTTTCAAAATAATTCGGTGGGTTTGGCATATACGATGTACAAGATTAATAAGATGATCTTGCAGAAAACTAAACAATAGGTTGTGGGGTTTGTAAGTAAGGGTTGAGCCCTGCCTGGCCAAGGGTTAGCAAGAATTACGGTAGATGTCTTAATACAAACGTCATTTATAATATCTCCCCTCAAAAGCTGAGCTTTAACCATATCACTTTTACAGTATCTTCCCAGTATCACAAGGAATCTTTATATTAAATAATATTACAATTAAGTCTAGCATAAAAGTATCTTTAGGATAATTTTTGGTCTAAATAAGAATTTTTTTTATAATTGTAATGTTTTAGGAGGGATTGATAGTGGACGAGCGAGTGTCTTAACATTGTCTTATCCGTGTGACAGCCATGCTGTCGCACTAACAGGCCCATCTCGTCCGAATTGATACAACGGGCTTATATTTTTAATAACCTCACTGTCTGGAAAGAGTACACTAACTATTTCACGTTGGTATTCTAAAAGCCCATGGTATCACCGTCCTATTAAATACGGCATGAGAGGAAATGTTAGTTTTTAGTTGTATAACCCTTAACTAAACACATACAAAGTATTTCACAACGAATTTGTATTAAAACATGTCTAACCCCATCAAATATTGTAATTAATTTCTGAGCGTTCATAATATACAGAGGAATTCAAACATAACTCATAAAGTCAAACAAACAGAGAAGCAAGCCGTAAAAGTAGCGAAAATATTAATTTTCCTTCGACCACGCTGACTTCGCACAGTTTAGATATTTAACAGTATCAGTGATTACTAATTATTTCGTTGTTTTTAATTGTTTATCATATCAAAATGTATATTTCTTAATGGTTTTGAGATCCTAGTAGCAATGTTATCTTTTTGTTGTAACATTGAAGAAATTTGTTAATAATTTTTGGAGAATATTCTTAATTTCACAAATGAGTGTTCTTTAAGATAAGTTTCCATACTCCACTCTGTTAAACTTTTTTTAGTGGATTGAAGGGATATTTCCAAACCTACATGGCGTAAGTACCTAAAAAAAATATCCCTTTAAAAGCCGAAATCGCTTCCGTGCAGCGCCTCAATTGTGGCTAAGTATGTCCATGTACACCTGACCAGTTATCCTATTTGAACTTCTTTATGTACAGTTATTAAAAAATTGGAATTTT
This sequence comes from Delias oraia, assembly GCA_018230265.1. NCBI lineage: Eukaryota > Metazoa > Arthropoda > Insecta > Lepidoptera > Pieridae > Delias > Delias oraia. The sequence goes on from DWCF01007655.1 coordinate 2,610, forward strand.
TGCAATCTTTGACTTCATTTATGAAAAAAAATTTTGAATGTACTTAAATATTTAAAAAAAAGATACTCTTAAGACTGTTCAAATCACGCTGTCTATAGTAAAATTTACGATGTTGTTTATTCAATATCGATATAAGTTTGTTTATCAAAATCGGAGGGAAAAGACTCCCCCTAATGAAAACAGATAATTCTGTTTACGCTAACATGAAATAAAATATTGTTTGTTCGTCACATTGATATATTAATTATACCGTAAGTTTATTATAAGTTACTTCATCATCATCATCATCAGCCTATTCAAGTCCACTGCTGGACATACGTATATAAGTTACTTATCATAGTAAAATTTGTAACTTCTATGCAAGGACTTGATAATGGCCTGGCGCTCTTATCACTGATTTACCCATGGGAGAGCCATGCTGTCGCACTAATTAGGCCTGCTCCTTTGAAGTGACACCACCGGCTCACATAAAACCAGCGTAAAACAGTACTTGTACTTTTTTCTCAGATTAAGATAAATTATATTACTTACGGATATAAAGCCAACAACACAACTTCCCCTATAAAATGGATATTTCTGGTTACGTTAACATCAAATGAAATTTGGTTTGCTTATAATGAGTTAATAAAACAAGAGTGTTTGTAGACTGTATTAATTTGTAGTGAAGCGTTTTCCACGTCATTTCCTTGGGAATGGAACCAATGATGTGATGTCAGTGTGACTTCCGGGTAAACTTGGCCACCCGGTTGCTTATAAATACAGTTTTACTTTACCAACCAAATACCTTCTTACTTCTAAATGATGTGTAAAGTATACTTTCTTTTTCCATTTTAAATTATTTGGCAACCATTCACCTGTGGGAGAGCTATGCTGAAGCATATGCTGACGCATTAATTGGGCTGGCTCATCCGAAGTTCTCAAAATACTCAGCGTGAAACGGCACTTGTACTGTGTTTTGCAGAGTGAGTGAGGATATCGGAGGCTCTTAAAAATGTCACTTAAGCGGCGTGAAAAGCCGGCAACACAACCAAAGCGCAGACTGTAGCGCGGTTTTCATGGACGGCGGTGTTTTCTTACTATATAGGAGGCCCGCTCCGTTGTACGCTATAGCATAAAAAAATAGTATTAAAATTATAAATAACTGAATTTCTAACTAGATTAATGTTCTAAATAGTTACATTTAAAGTTATACATTCTATGAAACCAGCTGCAGAAGTATTACAAACCAATATGACTAAAGAATTTTCAAAAATTGCGAATCTACCTTTTTAAAGGCCGACCCATGAGATAACGTTGTCCATGGGCAATGGAACACTTATTCTAGTTGAGTTGTTTGTAAAAAAAATCTTTCTATTAGATAAATATTTGATTGTTATTCAATCTAATTAAATGCTTTTAATTACTAAAATTTAAATTTTGTTTAATAGACATAAGGGCGTATAAAGATATTCATCCCAACTGAGAGAAAAAAATTTGCTTTTAAAATCCTTTTATTACGTAATAATAACTGACAATATCTTAACAATCTTTTTTAAATTTATTTATCTTGTAATATAATAATTTATAAATTACACAACACATTAACTACGCTATACAAATAAATAATAACGTATTATATTTCGAAAAACTTTTCGCCAAAGTACGCTCCTAATATAGGAAGGGTGCATCGATGATTTCGTTGTATCGATTATGCTAATTTTATTATCGAAATTTTCATTCGTCACGGTTATGTGGGGGGCTTTTTTATTCAATCCCAACTTGCACATACTGAGAAGCAATAAAACTCTTTCGGTGGTTGATTTTGTCGTGTCATTTGTTTACAACCGACTTGGTATTAAGGAAGGGGGATTTTTATACTGCAACCAACTGATAGTCAATAGTACATCATTATATTTATTAAACCATCACTTTATTATAAGAAAATATTTGGTATGCTATTTGTAATATTCAGCTTAATCGTGGCATTTTTCGTTTATTCTATGGCTGTAATTTATTCGGACTTTGAAAGGGCGTGGCAACGGCCGGGCGCACTTAATATTGTCTTACTCGTGGAAAAGCCATGCTGACGCACTAATTGGATCGGCTCGAACGAAATAAACCAGCTCACAGAATGCTTAGCGTAAAACGGTACTGATTGTACTGTGTTTCGCAGAGTTGGGATATTGGAACATGTGAAATTCAAAGCGCAAGCGGCGTACAAAGCCGGCAACACAACCAATGCGCGGACTATGGCGTGGTTGTTCATGGACGGCGCTGTTCTCTCACTACATAGGAGTCCCACCTACCTGCTATGTTATCCGCTATAGAATAAAAAAAACTCTAATTGACTGAATTACCTGAAACAAAAAAGTAAGCTGTTAGGTTATGTAGTTTGGTAATACTAAAATGAATATTATAAAGTCTAGTCTAGAATAACGTAAAATAGACAATAAATAAAAAAAATTTATTGAACACTGTGACAGCGTCGCGTGTTTTGTCTTGGGTGGTTTTTTAATATTAATATATAATTCTGAATTAAATGTATTCTAGTTTTATAATAACTTCTCAAAACAGCACACTGAAGCTATAAAATAAGTTCATTGTAATTTAAAAATGATTTAAAAGATTTGACTCTTCCAAAGATTCTTCCCTGTTCTTAGGAGAAGCGTACGATTGGAACAGTTTCAAACTTTGTTGACGATTTAAACTAAATTTTAAGTTCTACTGAATAATGACTGTGAAGAATGTATATAAACAGTATTTTCACGTGTTACATGTACCGATTTTTAATATAGCGGACTGCAGGACGGGTAAGAGATCAAGCTATGGACAACCACGCCACAATCGTAAAAAGCGTAAAAAGCCGCCAACACAAACAAAGCGCTAATTATGACGCGGTTGTCCATTTGCGGCGGTGTTATCTTACCATATAGGCGTACCAACCCGCTCCGTTCTTGGCTATATCATAACAAAAAAATTGCGTATATATGTATTTTCTTACGTTAAAAAAATATAAGAATTACTATTAGGTGCTCATTAGAATGATTTTCATATTTAATATGAATACTTCAGCATTTAATCTATTGTTACTGAGTACATTAAATCTTGAGGCATTATTGGTTATAATTTAAGGCCATATGAGCGTTTGGCGTACAATAGCATCAAGTGACATAATATACAAAGCTTTCCGGTTCACCAGAGCGAAGCTGTCATTGTGATCTCACATGACAAACTAGTTTATAGGACAGTTATGTTAATCTACTAATGTAGTTAACAATGACAAAGGGTAGAAATCAATTTTACACGTTTGAATGACACTTGCAATTAATATGTACATAATCTTCATCCGTACCGATAGCCGAAACTGGAGCTTTGGAGGTAGTTATAATAATTTTTTCACACCCCAATTGGTTACATATCGATACCAGTAGGTAGAGAGAGGTAGAAAGGTATTCGGTTCGCATAAAAATCTATATATATATATAGATTTTTATGTATGTGTGTGTGTGAGGCAAAGAAAGGAAACTCTTACTTTTAATTAATTTTATTTCATCTGGCGTTTTATATTACACACTCTTCGTACAACGCTGCCTGTCATCTCCCTGTCGCTAGCTCTCTCCGTCTCTCTAACCTACTTTAATCCACTCAATACACCATAGGGATATATATATGTATATATATCCCTATGATATATATAACATCTATATATACAGTATAGTTATATATATACTCTACTTATAACTCAAGATTGGCTCAAGTGATTTAGCTGAAAATTGGTGGGGTGTTAGTAGGACCAGGAAGATATAAAATGTTGGGTTATATTTTAAGTGTATCTCTTTTTTGGGTGAAGTGCGCCCATGGACTGAGGGTTCATATTTGGCCCTGGTAGGTTGTGTACCGGGCAGGTCGACATCTGTTGGGTCCACTAGTTTACTATAAAATAATTCTACGGCAGACGAGATCGGTTCGGTTCGGTGACAAAAAAATACACATAATAGTATTTTTATAATTATATTTTTTTTTGCAATTTTAACAGAAAAATCTCGCATAAGTACAACAATATAGAAATTTTTTAATACTCCACGAAGCTAGACTATTTCAAAGCATCGTGCATTTTAATTTATTCCCAGTTAATTTTCATCTAGAAACTTAGACAATTACGTCACAGTCCACGTTCAAGTTAGCTGACCTAATAAATTTATTGTGCCATAACTAGCTTTATTAGTGAGTTATTTCTAAGTACCCTGTGTTGTCTCCGTTGTAGATCATAGTTATTATTAATGTATGATTACGTTCTTGACTTAAGTTATTAACAGAACACATAGTCAAATATTTTTAAGATATATTGAAGAAATAATTGAGAAGTGCGTATATATTTGATAGCATATATTCACTTTTATATCGGAACTTTATAAGATTATATATTTCAGCATATACATATCATCATCATCATAAGCAGCCTATCAAGTCCACTGCTGGACATAGACCTCCCCCAAAGACGCCCACCTATTACGATCTTGAGCCATCTGGATCCAGCGGCTGCCCGCGACCTTCATGAGATCGTCTTTCCATTGCGGCCTCTGCTGGAGATTCTTCGCATCCCGTAACTGGGACTAACGGAGCGGTCGTGGTCTAGGGTCCGTATATTTTTTGTATTCATGGAGGGTTGTTTTGCCTTAATCACCACACTTAATTAATTAATTATTACTTGTAGTGATTGTACGATAAAAAGAAACGAAATTTAATGTTATTACTCACAATGTCGATTCTTAATAAATAAATAAATAATAAATAAATTATTTGCCTATTCAATTATATACCTAATACGTCTACTACTAATAATAAAGTATACGTCTTAAATATAGCGTATATTGTTTCGTAAATCAAGCAAACATAAATAAACCATTAAATTGTAAAACTTTTAATAAACTCCGTCACGTATTCCCCAATGGAAACAATGAAATTCTTCCAACGATACATTTAGGCCGCAGTAAATCATTTTAAAAACATTATTCAAAGTGTCAGTCGACATTTAAGTCTATTTGTAACTAAGTCAGTGTATGAATTAGCAACTTTGAGTTTAATGTTTCGTTGCCGGGGTATTTTCAACAAGGAAGAGTCTGTCGTGTATTTTTGGGACGTGACAGCTTTGGATTTCAATCAATAACATACTTCTATGACTTATATACTGGACTATGAAGTAGGAGAGTCTTGTTTATGGTAAGAAATTACCGTCAACTATAGACAATTTTTGCAATTCGCGCTTAGGTTGTGTTGCCGGCTTTTACCGCACTTGAATGGTATAATTTCAAGGGCCTCTGACAACCTCTCTTAGTAAAACACAGTACAGGTAATGTTTATGATGATATTCTGTAAGCCGGTGGTATCGCTTCGTACGAACCAGCCAAATTAATGAGTCAGCATGACTCCCACCGCTGTGACAGTGTTAATTCACTCGCCCGGCCACTGTCAATCACTTCCAAAGACTTTTTATTCAGTTCGGGCATCGAACCCGATGCATCTCGCTTCGTGGTAGGCTTATAAGGCCACTTAGCTACGTGATTTTACATACTTTATAAATTTAATAGGTTGATACGTTCTATCCGACTGGCTGAAGTTAAGAAGATTTCGGTTTGAAATAAAGTTATTAAATGCCAACTTTCCTGCTGTGAGGAAGAATTATTAGTGAAACAACCCCACAAATATATCCAAACCCCATTACGGCAAATGAGAGTTACAAAAAATTTAATAAATGTTACAATTATTAGTAAATTAATATATCGGATAAATTAAGTTAAAGTTTAGTTTTTTTACCATTTTTTAAATTTAAATAGCAACATTGTTAGATTGTCAAAATTTATCAAGTAGTAGTTCTCAAATGTTATTTATCTAAGAGAGATCCAAAAGGAGGCCTATGTTCTGTAGTGTACAGAAATACTGAGTTTTCCCTGGAGTACGTGATATCCGAGATATATATTTACACTAATTATAACTACAGCCTTATTGAATTTATACGAGTATAGCTAACATAGCTATATTTTATTAAATACTTTTGAACAATGTGCTCTTAGTATAAATATAATTGAAAATGTATTAATTTTTATTGAAATGAAAGCTTTTTTGGTTTATTTTTCAGAAATTGAACGTATAGGAAGTTATATGGATAAATCTCTGAATGGGGATTGGAAGCAACATTGAACTGATTCTAATATTTTACGCGCCCCTAGCGCAAAAAACTCAAATGATGGTGTGGTGTGTACTAGGGACACGTATTCAACAAATCAAAGCGACCCCAATAATTAAACAATGCCCGTATAAATAAAAGGCCCTGGTAAATACAGGGCTGACAAAGTAATATACAAAATGCTTTGTAAAAAATTGCCTAATGACGGCTAGAACGCATGCGTACAGTTAACTTGTGATCCTATTTATGATATATTGAACAGGAAATTAAAATGACCTCATAATAAATACCGAAAAAAAGTCCAATTTGTACTAAATAATTTGAATAGTAGAGAAAATACCAAAGGTGGGAAAGCCAAGATTACAAGAACGAAAATCATTAACTGTGATGTCAGTACTAAAATAGAGTGGAAATAAATGGGACACATTTTGCTGAAAATGTAAAATGAGCCTGAAATAACATATAAGTCATATTTATCAAGCTGTATAGACAAATTGCTTGTAACTACAAATATTGTTTATTCTTCTATAAGAAGAAACTCAAAAAATTGATAGCAAAAAACCAATGCGATGGAGAATTTATAACAAACAGGAGACTTGCTGTGCCGGTTTCTTGTTCCATTATATATTTTTGTGGTATATCGGACAACGGAGCAGATTTGGTAAGAGAATACCCCTGCCCATGGGCAATCACGCCACAGTTCGCGCATTCGTTGTGCTGCTTTTCGTCACTTAAGGGCCTCAATCAGCGAAACACAGTAGAAGCACTATTTCAAGTACAACTATCATTTCATGCTGAGTATTCTGTGAGTCGTTTGGTATCACTTCAGATTAACGATTATACGATTTTTCAAAAATAGGAAGGGCACCGGCTCACCTACCATATATGGTCCTATGGACACCCCCAGCCCTTACAGGACCCCTAGTAAGTTGCCAGCTTTTTAGACATAGGTACTCTTTTTTTCTAGGTCCTCAAAACATATTGGTTTGGAAATACCTCTTCAATAACATAATACTACATTGTCTCTAAAATATATATCTTCACTTCCTAGTGTCACGTGAGTTTCATAGTGTCATAAATTACCAGCTATAAACAGCAGAGTGAAGCGTCATTAAAATAATATATTTAATGAGAAAATAAATTACACCTGTTATTACGTCAGGGTTTTAGTATGTGATTTAATTGCTCTTTGCGCAGTTAAGTGAATGTTATGTGATATTCATAAGGACTCTATTAATTGTGCCAATATATTTTATGATATTATAAATTACTCACGTCTCAAATAATACAAATAAATTTATAAATAGTATTGTATCAATTTTAATTACAATTGATAATAATTTTAATTATAATAAGTATTGCGTTGTATTAATTATTGTAATATATAATAGCATTGTATTTTATACAGTATTCTTGTAGGTAACCCCGAAATTTGGGGGTAGGAGAATGGGGATTGTGTCAAAGGTTTAGTCATGTTGAAGAAATTTGTTTTTGTTTTAATTTAAGGATGAATATACTATACTTGGGACGTCCCGCCACACGATGGAAAGACGATCTAACAAAGGTCGCGGGCAACCGCTGGATCCACATCGCTCAAGAT
>DWCF01007656.1:0-10370 GCA_018230265.1 Delias oraia
GTGTAGAAAACTTCAAATGTTGAATATTAATTTTTTACATTTTTTAACCCAATTTGGAATATTTTAAAAGAACTAAACGCAATACCCTTTAAAGGATAATTCTGTACTAAAACGTTTACATAAGCATATATTTTTTTTGCATTTAGCCAATCAGTGTAAACGCAGCCCTACAATGGAAATAGGAGAATCCCATTTCGCCGAAACATTGGGTTCCAATTAGACATTCCAAGAGCCATCAGACTCTTCAATTTCACTCGAAGTAAATTTCGCTAATGACTGCTACCTTTGTCGATTTATATTTTGATCCAAGACAGCTGAACCGGCTGGCACTTGGGGTAATAGGTCTACGTAAGCTTTATTTGATTTGTTTCCTGATCTCCGCTGGACTGATTTGTTAGAGGCCTTTTTTGTTCAAAAATCTACCCATTTATGCAGCATTTAAAGCACCACAGTCCGCGCTTTGGTTATGTTGACAGATTTTTACACAATTTAAGCATAATTTCAAGGGGCTCCAATATCCTCACTCACTTAGCGAAATTATTAACAAATACGGAATACGCCGAGTATTATGAGAGATCGTGGTATCGTTTCGAACGCATCGAGCTAATTTATACGTCGGCATGACTCTCCCACGAGTGCGACAGTGTTAAGATATTTGCTCAGCCCCTGTCAAACCCTTACAAAGACCAAATGAATTATAAATTATTATTTTTTTCGGAATCCAAACCCGTATCCTCTCGCTTCATGGGTGACTTAGAAAACAACTTAGCTACGAGGCTCTCTTAAGACCTAAGTCTCTAGAAGTCTTATATACCGTTTATCTTGTATACCGTTTAATATAAAACATTCTGGCAGTTTAAATGGTAATTTGAATTTTGCGACTCTTTTATATGGGTACTCTTTTGTATGTTAATATTAGGGCGGTCACTTTCCCAAAGCAATTTCACTCATAAACTAATTATATTGTATGAATGTGTATAATAATACATGCACTAATTTTACCCTTTCACCCTTAGTTATACTTCGCCAAAAGCAGACCTTTTCTTAATATGTTTTGTCTCGTTTCGTAACAAGTATTGCGCGTTAGCGAAAGAGAGACGGATATTTGAGGCATCGTTACAAATAAATCATAGTTTATGAGAGATAGTAAATGCGTGTCGCTAACATAAATCTACAAGAAGGGAAGTTAAATTAAATTAAGAATAATAATTCTTAATTTGAAATTCGCCTCGCTCAGAGCTGTCACTATATATGTTGGAAACGTCATGTTGCTTCAATGGCGGCGCCATCTTGGATTGTAATAGCGACAAAGAGTGATAATTATATTAAATGAAATACTAAATATAGTTTCTAATCTGTGCCAATCCAAAGGATTTATTAGTATTATAGTGGAGGAAGATTGAAATCTTAAAATTGTATGATTATTTCCGCTTTGAATAGTACTATTAGTAAGAAACTGATTTCGCCCACCCTTAACATTTAGTGGAATAAAAAATTATCATTTCCTTCGCCATTTTTGAAGAGCTGTAAACATTAATAATTTCACAAATTCTAGAGAGTCACGTAACTGAGTCTTATAAGTCACCCCAGAAGCGAGAGGTATCAGGTTCGAATTCCGGTACGGACAATAATAATATAATTTAAAATTTAATAGGCCTTGGAAAGGTTTGACAGTGCCCGCATGAGTGTCGTAATACAGTCGCACCTGTGGGAGAGCCATGCTGAAGCATACACTGACGCACTAATTATTGGGGCGTTTCGTGCGAAGTGATGTCACAAACTCACAGAATAGTCAGCATAAAACGGTTCTGTGTTTCACTGAGTGAGTATTTTATCGGAGGCACTTAAAATGTTGCTTAAGTGGCGTAAAAAGACCGCAATAAAACTAATGCGCGGAGCATGACACGGTTGGTGATGGGCGGCGGTGTTGTCTTACTATAAAAGAGACCTGCTCCGTTATCCGCTATACCATACAAAATATTCCATATATAATCTAAATATTGTCCAAGGGAAAGTTTAAAACCGCATTCGAAAATTCTAACGTACCCGATGAAAGTTGCGCGTCTCTGACAGATTTCCGTTTTGCTAGTGAAAAGCGAAATAATCAAAATTGAATCCGCGAACTATTATCGTTGTGTATGTCAGCTCGTCCAGATTTATGTATGTGCTATCGAACCTCCGTAACGACGCCCCGTTTCCTGCTCTCCGCTATAACTCTCTCTCTGGAGTTAGGTGGAGTGCACAGTGACGACTACATTTTTAGGTTATTTTTAAAGTCTCTAAAGACGTACTTTAGTATGTAGAGAACAACGAATCAGTTGGGTCATTTATGTGATAATATATAAATTATTTATTTTATTTAATTATATTGAGGGCAACGGAGCAGTTCTCTTGTGGTAAGAGACCACCCACGTCACGATGTACCAGTGTGGTGCATTTTTACTATGCTTAAGTTATATATATATTTATTAATAGTGAAGCTGTTAATTCGATATCTTTATCCAATCTACAAAAGTACTGATTTTTTATGGTATTCTGTAAGCCCGTGGTATCTTTCCGGACAACCTACCACAAGCACGAGAGTATAAAGACATTCACCCGGTGGTGACCGGGTGAGTGTCTTTTCACAGTGGTGAAGCTCTTTAAAAGACCAAATAAATTACATTGAATTATAAATTCTTTACAAACCTGGGATAAAAGACCGCTCTACTACAAAGCGTTTAATTATAAATGTGTTTCATTACTACATATATGAATCAGTGAGTATTATTTATGAAAATGGGAGGTAGCTAGCAGGAGGCTTATCCGAAATAAGCGGTCCTCCACACGTGGACATCTCTAGCTCTTGCTAGGCCACGAGTGCGTTGCCGGCCTTAAAATTTAGCTTAAGTGAACTTTAACTTTCACTTTTAAATAACACTGTAATAATAATTTTAATTCAGCTGCCTAAGAATGTCAAAAAAGGTTTATCTAATCCATAATTGCAATTTTTATACTGTTTATATGTTTGTAATATACAAATTGTAATATATTATTTTTGAAATAAATACTATTAATGATATATTGCAGTTTTTCATGTTTTTTCGGAAGTAACATTTAGTAAATTTTAACATTACGATAAATTGTATAGCGAAAAATATAAACAATATATTTCGAGAGTCTCTTCGCTATGTGGATTTTATAAGTCTATCCATAAAGCGAGATATATCGAGTTTGATTTCCGTTCTGGATAATTATAATTAAAATTATAATTTATTGGATCTCTGGAAGGCCTTGTGCCGCATCCCCGGCCAGTGTCCGGGGGAGTATCTCATTACTGTCGAATCCTTGTGAGAGCCATACTGAAGGATATGCTGATGCACTAATTTGGTTGATTCGTCCGATGTTATACAACGGACTCACAGAAGATTCAGCCTGAAACGGTACTTATAAAATGCCGTTTAGGTGGCGTAAAAAAGCCGACAGCACAAGCAGCCGGGCGGGCGGTTTTCTCTTACCCTACATAATGGGAGACCCACCTGTTCCGTTGTCCGTTATAAAAAAATATATAATTTGAAATATGATGTAATGAAATATAAAAGCTTATATTATTACAAACAATGTTGGCAAGGCAAGCTATTGAAAGAAGGGAATCTGTATTTACACACAATGTTTGCAGGGCGGAAAATATCAGAAGGAAAAACAAAAATTTGTACATCTAATTTTCATTTACGTGACACAATCAAACCATAGTAATATTGAAAGCATAACTTTATTTATGATTGCAAATAATATATTTAATTATATTCTTTATAAGTTTACTTTTTCGTTACATTTTTAACTTTATTAGAATATTTACAAAATCATAGTGTTTGAATACACTATATTGTACGTACCACATGTACCGATACCACGGACTCACAGAATACTCAGCGTAAAACGATACTTATACTGTGTTTCGCAGAGTGAGTGAGGATATCGGAGGCCCCTAAGAGTGCCGTGTGAAAAGCCGTCAATACAAGCAATGTGCGGTCTGTGGCACGTTTGTTCATTCGCAGCGGTGTTCTCTTACCATATAGGAGAGCCAACTGCTTTGTTTTCCGCTATAGAAATAAAAAAACACATATGCGGCGTAAGAAGCGAACAACTCAACAAAATTGCCAATAAAGGTTTCGTTGCTCTTAAGGGTGCTGATGTCTTACAATCAGATGTGACATTGTTTGCTTTACAATAATATAAACGACCATGGGTGGCGATTTTCTCTTACCATATAAAAGAATTTGCTTCTTTAAATATATAAGAAATTAACGTTTACTATTTTTTAAACACAGTATGAACCAGATCTTATCTGAGTTACATCTAAATTCAGAAATAGCTTTGTCGGTAAGTTGTACAAGTTTAGTGCTATTTTATTTCCTACCTGTGTTTAACTTTTATGAGTTTTAAAGTGGTTCACGAACTAAATTAAGGCCCAATTTACAAGTCAGTTGTATATCTCATAGTTGTAATTAACAAGTTAAACGAATTTTAAGTAAACAAATTTACACGAATAAATGTCTTTAAGAATATTTACCATTCTTATAAACAAACTGATTTTTTATAATATAGCAGACAACGGAACAAGTGGGTCCCCTATATGGTAAGAGACCACCGCCGTCCATGGACAACCACGCCACACTCGGTTTTTTTTGTTAAAATGTTTTACTCGCGGTCCCTACATAGAACTATATACTCTGAAGGAACACTCTGCTTTCTCTAGTTTCCAGCTTTTTACGCCATTAAGACGACTTATTTTCAAGGGACTCTGATATCATGACTCAAGATAACGGAAACAAAGTACAAGTACAGTTTCATGCTGAGTATTCTGTGAGCTAGAGGACTTAACATGACTTAGTATGGCTCTGCCCAGGGTGAAGTGCAGGCAAACGTTGTTTTACTATATAATTTATATTAGAACCAAGTTAGAAATGAAAAGCTTTTATTGATGACATTTTAATTAATTAAAAAACTAATTATGATATCACCATCATAGTTAGAAATATATTTTCCCGCCTTTTTTAAAAAAATAAATATTAAAATAATGTTTTTATGTTATTGAATTAATATTAAAATAATAATAAAAATAAATATTAGTACTACAAATTCGTAGTAATAAATTCTATAATCAATTATAGTATGCAGTGCACGCAATGTAAGAAATTTTTAGGTAATTTATTACGTCTTAGTTTACATTATTGGCATTCTTCTTTGGATGCCTAACTTTTGAAGCAATAAAGGTTCATATGTTCTGCGGACATAGTGTATATTTTTAAGAGTGAAAGAATTTTTCAAATAAATCAAGTACTTTCAGAACCTATTCAAGGCCAATAATCAAATTTTAGCTCCTTACTATTAAGTAAAAATATTGTAGACTAGAAGATTGTAGCACGTGCGTAGAGTCCTACGTACATGCTACGAAGTACTACGTAAGCTTTTCAATTTTACAACTATATTCAGCTTTATTTATTATTTAATATTGTTTTTTTTATATAGAGTATGTTTGACGCAATATTCAATTTATCTTTAATCCCAGCGACATAGGTAAACATATAGTAGCAATTTTCCTCACTTAGTGTATAATTGTAATTGGTAATGTATGGTTATAGACAATAAAAGAGATGAATTTATTTCAACTAAATATAGGAGTCTAAACTTTAACTATGTTATCAAAGTTTGAATTAAGTTTAGTGTAGTTTAAATTTTGTTTTAAAAGTAATTTTTGATTAATATCTGTTTTTATTTGCTATATGAGGTTATACTAAAATAAGCTTTAAGTTTCTATCTTTATATGGCAATATCATACGATATCATCGGTGACAAATTTGACATAATCGCATATATGTCAATAAAACTTGAATCATTAAATATGAAAATATTTTTAATGCTTTTCTATTCCACTTTTAGGATATGATCTTTCAGTAATAATTTTAATAATTCTTCTATATAACTATAATAACAATCTTAAAATATATTAAAGTTAAAAGCTCTATTACACTTGTGTATGAGAAAAATCTAAAACTATCTTAACATTATACTTAAACAAATGATTCTTTACAAAAGGTTTTTAAATCAATAAGCCAGTAAGTAGCTAAGTTGTTTCATAGGTGTACCAGGAATCGAGAGGTACCGGGTTCGAATCTCGGTCCGGATAATTGTAATTTAAATTATAATTTCTTCGGCTTCTCGAAGGGCTTGACAGTAGCCAAGCGAGTGACTTTTTGCTGTCGCACGCGTGGGAGAGCTATGTTGAAACATATTCTGACGAACTTATTGGACCGGCTCGTCCGAAGTGATACCACGGGCTCCCAGAATACTGAGCGTGAAATGGTAATTGTACTTGAAACGGTACTACTACTCTGTTTCGCTGCGTGAGTGAGGATATCGAAGTCCCTTAAAAGGCCGGAGCAAAGAAAATGGAGCGGTTGGTGATGGGCGACAGTGTTCCCTTACCATATAGGAGATCCATCCACTATTCCATAAAAAATTTAAAAACAAATAACAGCTTATTAGAGTCTTTTTAAGATTTGTCGAAATTACTTTGTTTGATTTGTCATATAAACTTATTTCTCTACGTTTATTTTCTTCGATAATGGTGTATTTATTGATTATTCACAAAGACAATGACTAATTCCATCAATATAAAACTTTTGAATTACAATTTCCAAGTTTCATTCGATTCGAGGACTTATTTTTCACCCAACTTTTCAAAATAAATATCAACTCGGTCTTTTCTTGAATAGATATTTGAATTAACGATTATTCAAAAAGTCATTGAGTTTTATTAAACACTTAACAACAGATTAAAGTAGGGCTGTGCGAAAATTATGAAGAATTTTAATTATTTTAATTACTTTTTTGAGTTATTCAAACGTAAATTTCACTTATCCTCAATCACTGGGATCTTCTTGTACTGCCAGTGAATAAGGATATCGGAAGCCCTTAAAATTGCCGCTTAAATATCCTAAAAAACCGGCAACACAAACAATGCGCGGAATGTGGTGTGGTTGTCCATGGGCGGAGGATTCTCTCTCAATTCCATAAAAGAGAAACACTTGCTACGTTGCCCACTATACAAAAAATAATTACATAATATGTGTGGAACGGACTACCTGCAGTTACTAAATCAACACGATTTGAAGAACTCTTTAAAAAATAGTACATTTCATTTAAAGGTCGGTAACACACGCGTCCTTACTAGAGCGACAGATGTTTAATAACGCTAAGCTGAGTTTAGTAGAGCAATTTGTCTCTGTTGAAATAATTAATACTGAACGCTTAACAGATTTCAATCGGGTTTTAATTAAATCCTACGGATGTATAAAATTCTTCGACTTTCTTGATCAAACACTCTTCAGGACTTGTAAGAAATTGTGTATTTCAATAAAGCATTTAATAACTTGGCACTCACTTTGTTGACTGGGAGTGTCCATGGGCGGAGGACCTCTTGTCCTATTTGAGCCTCCTGCTCGTTTGCCAACAGTGGTGTAAAAAAACAGCATAATTTTCGTGGCAGATTAATAAATGTCAAATATTTATTTTTCGAATCTCGTAGCTCAATAGTTTTAAAAGTGTCCCATGAAGCGAGAGAAAATAGTATCGAATCCCGGTACGAACAATTATAATTTAATTTTAATTTATTCAGTCTCTGGAAGGCCTTGACAGTAGATGGGCGAGTGTCTTAATACTGTCGCACCTGTGGGATAGCTGTGCTGAAGCATATGCTGACGCATTAATCGAGCCGGCTCGTCCGAAGTGATACCACGGGATCACAGAATACTCAACGTGAAACAGTACTTATACTGTTTTTCGCAAAGTGAATGAAGATATCAGAAGCCCTTAAAAGTGATGATTAAGCGGCGTAAAAAGCCAGCAACACAACCAATTCGCGAACTACGGCACGTTTCTTTGCGTTAATTGGGCTAGCTCGTTTTAAATTATACTATAGGCCTCCAGCGTGAAACAAAACGGTGTAATAAGCCGACAACACAAACAAAGCGCATATTGTAGTGCGGTTGTCCATGGGTGGGAGACCTATCTGCTCAGTTGTCCGCTTTAGAATTAAAAAAAATTAAATTAATGTAATTAGTAACATATAAACCAGTTACCATTTATAACTGGTTAAATTTCGTCTGGTGAAAGAAATCCCGGGAAATATAATGAAACAGCCTGCCTTAATCTTACGCTTGTGTTGGACAGATAATGATGTCACGGGGGCAGGGAGTCGGGAGTAGAGGATAACCGGTCGGCGTTTCTCTTCCCAATACTGTACTGGGTGTAACTGGTAAACGTTTTTATGGTATAGCGAACAATGGAACAGGCGAATTTCTTTTATAGTAAGAGATCACCGCCGCCATCGTACAACCGCCCTATAATCCGCGCTTTGGTTGTGTTGTCAGTTTATTACCATTTTAATTGTATATTTTCATGTTTTGTCAAGTCCTATTTCACGCTGTAGACCTGTGGTATAACTTCGAACGAGCTGGCCCAAGTAACACGTCACCATATGATTATGCATGGCACTCCCACGAGTGTCACAGTGTTAAGATACTCGTCCGGCAGCTGTGAAACCTAAAATATTTCCTTTCATTTAAAATAAGAGTATTCTATGCCTTGGCCCCTTCAATTATACTTCGCAAGGCATTTGTTAGGGGGGGGGGAGGTAATATCATTTCGTTGATTTTAACCATTTCTATGTTTGTGTCATAGAGTTAATGTGACATTTAGCATCGTATATTCAGCCTCATACCGCCTAACATCAGATTTTAAACTCTGATAAAGATACCAGATGTTGAATTAAAACTTTTGATCGCAATTTGCTCTCATACTGCCTTCTGGCTGAGCAGACTTTAGTAGACATTAACAGTGGCTGCCTGAGTGTCTTAAACATGTCTACGCTATGGGAGAGCCAAACTGATGCATCAATCGGGTCTGCCTGTCTATACCTCGGTTTCATAGGCACCATAATGCGACTTAGGGGCCTTCAAATAAAGGGCGTATCTATTCCTAAAAAGCCAGTAACACACCCGCATGGCGGCAGATCAGATACTGGGGTGTCCATGGGTAGAGGACAATTGATTCTAGGTGAGTTTCCTGCACTTTACTTCCCGATTTTCATAAAAAAATGTGAAATAGTACTTGTTCTGTGTTTTGCTAAGTGATTGATACCTACCAAGTTTTAGCTGTCGCCTAGTAACTAAAAACCAACAACACAACCATAGGCTAACCTATGATTTTTTAATGGTATTGCTGACAACGGAGCAGGTGTGTCTCCTATATGACAACAGTTCCTCCTGCCGCCCATGGACAACCGCGCCACAACCCGCGCATTGATCGGGTTATTTTATAGATAGTGACAGCACCACACTCTGTCAAGTTCATATTAATAAATACTAATTTATTTAAATATAAGAACAATAATCTATATATTTATAATCTCGTTATTAAAATGTTATTTATTTTTATATTATATATACATTTAATGATACAATATCACATATATTTTCCTATTGTTTTAAATAAAAAACAACCCAGATTAAAATCAAAATGTCAAGCACTTACAATATATTGGCTTCGTTACTACACACGCACGGTTTTGTGAAACACGACTCTGAAATTCTAGTTGGAAGGTTTTTTGACTAAAGTGCAACTGAAACCTTTTATATTTGCAACCGTAATAAAGCCGATAAACTTTTGAAGGCTTAAAATAAATGTAATATAAAATTTTAGTATTTAATTTTAAATTTGAGTACTCAGACGATTAGCGTCTCTAAGCTTCAGTTTAGCTCTAGACTCGTTAGCGTTGCGTAAAGAAGTCACTCTCAGCATCTTCTTTGGTATTTATCACGAAGAATGTTCTGAGGAGGTGTTCGGATTAAAACTTTAGCTAAATTTTACTATTTTAAATTTTACCGTCTAACTTCGAGGCTGGATAGAATTTCATCTGTATCACCAAGATGTTTGTCGTTCCACAATTCCAATCCACTCTGTGAAATCAGCTACCTGCAGAGGTATTTACAAACCAATACAAATTGGAACTCCTTCAAAAAAGGCGCGTATCTATAACTAAAAGGCCGGCAACCAAGCCGCAAAGACTAGAGATGTCTATGGGCGGTGAACAAATTATGATAGACGATGCTCATGTTTGCTCATCTTACTATTTTCGTTAAAAAAAATCCTTTTTACAAGCAATACATTCTTTCAATATAAAAACAATCTCTCGGCCACTGTCGAGCCTAAATAAAAAGAACATATAATTTATATTCTTACAGTGTAGCTTACAGCTTACTCGGACTGCTAGGATAATTTTTTAAATGCCTGTAAGGCTTTTTTATAAAATTTTAAAACTCTTAGCT
>DWCF01007657.1:0-10369 GCA_018230265.1 Delias oraia
GGTATTCTTAATTTAGTTATAAAATTAATTATATACCCAAATGGACTAATAGGAAACAGTTTCTACATATTACATACCAATATATGATGCAAATATGATAAAATTTAATAATTAATTGCCTAAAAGAAGACAAAAAATATAGAACAATCAATATACTAAATGCAATAAATATAATGCAATCAACTTTAAAATAACTGAAAAATACGAGTACTCGTATTTTTCAGTCAGTATTATAAAAATAAATATTTAGTATTGTGAAACAGGTGGAATATGTTTAAAGATCTTTATAATAATACTAGCTGTGCCGAATGGTAACACACACGCTCTCAAATTATTTTATTTAGATTCTACGACATTGTTCATTAGACTATCCACATTTATATAACTTACGTACTTTTGAATTCTACCATTACTTTCCGAGATCAGTAATCATACAATCGTATTGTTTCGTCAATATTAAAACATATAAACGTAAAACTGTTTATTTTCACACTATTTTGAGATATTATAAATTATCAGACCAGTGTTAAATGCTTAGCAACAGGTTTACACCCGATACCGGCGCCGAAACACCTTCAGGTGCGGCTAACCGACTGTCGGCGAGCGGAGAATTTCGCAACACAGTGCTAGGTCATGCCGCACTAGGCTAATGTCCTAGGGAAAGTATTGACGCAATCTTATTAGATCGGAGATGTATTTGATGATGCAATTTTGTTTAATGCAATTTATTTGAATACATGGAATGAAAGAGGCACTTAAAGTTTTATTTATAAATAAAAACCAAATATCTGCCATTATATTCTCATAAAGTTATGTAATATAATAGACATGTTAAGTCTGCCTATTCTGGCTTATGTACTTGTCAACAAGAAATTAAAAAGCTCCATTTCCCGGCATCAACAACGGACAATGGCCATAAGCTCAAGTATAAACTTTAAGCTGAAAATTGCTACTCAATATGCTACCACACAATTTCATTGTTCCCTTCTTGCAACTTTTAACTGACGTAACTTTTCATTAATGTTAATTTTGGCAAAATACCGCATTTTCAATTATTTATTTTATTATATGGCGAACAATATCCTTGTAATAACACACAATAATCCGCGCTTTGGATGTAATATAAAAAGATTCCAGTTTAAGCATTCAGTCAGAAAAACACAGTTCATAAGTATTTTTTACGGCAATAAGCCATGGGAGAGCCATGCTGAAGCATTTTCAGACGCACTAATTGAGCCGGTTCGGCCGAAGTGATATCACGGGCTCACATACTACTCAGCGTGAAACGGTACTTTAACTATGTTTCAGAGTGAGTGAGGATATCTGAGGCCCTTAAAACTGCCGCTTAAGCAACGTAAAAAAAGCCGGCAACACAACCAATGCGCTAATAATAGCACGGTTATTTATGGGCGGCGGTGTTCTCTTACCATATTGGAGACCCACCTGCTCCGTTGTCCGCTATAGAATAAAAAAGTAATCTTTGAGCCCGAGATATCATGCCGGACGAATTAGTGCGTGAGCATATGTTCCGAGGATCTACCATTTGTAAAATTATTGATTATCTTCCAACTAATTGATATTAAAATTTCCATAACGGTTATAATTCAAATTTAAAAAAAAAATATTATAAAATTTTATTCAATTTTAAAAGTTAATAATATAATAATGATTACGAATTTCTCCCTAGTACGAATTAAAGCTATTTCTATTATGTTTAGTTTCAATCGTTTTTGTTAAGTTATATACAACCTTTTAACAACATATTAAATATAGTATCTTATATTAATCAACCATCCAAATATTTAATAGTCCTGACCTATGATAACAAAATGCAAAGATTCGTAAGCGAGGCGCATAGGCAATATCTATGTAAATTAAAAAACACATTTACATACTAACTGCTAAGTTGCAACAATGTTGTTATTTGAGTATGTTGCGACAGTAAGGTACCTACTATTAAAATCATTACTTAATTAGAGAACCCGGCGATCTTCCTATCTTATACAAAACTTGGAATAGAATATCATCAAAACTTAAACTGAACATGACGAATTATCTACTCGAAATACCTTCTTCGGTTCTACTTAGCTAAGCGAAACATAAATCGAATGAGGTATATATTAACATCAAAACTGAAATTAATCACTTCATCTATCTGGGGTTATATAGTCGTATATTAAATTTGGCGGTTACGTATATATTAACTAAGTATCAGATATTCATTGATACATAAAAATTTCATAAATAAAAAAACTACGGTCTCACTTTAATTCTAAGACATTTCACTAAAAGGGCTACAATTATTTATTGTAGTGAACTATGAGTACTGATATTATCGAAACCACTTAGGTTAGTATTCTAAATGCATCATTTCGGCCAACCTTTGTGGTAATAACAGTATTCTCTCACTTAGCGTAACACAGCCTCTTCTACCATATATGAGGAGAAAATATTTACAGGGTAAACATAAATTAAAAATTTATATAAAAAAGCCTTTGATCCAATACATTATTAATTAAAACTTAAAAAATATTAAGAAGGTAAACAATACTTAAAAAGATGTTTAAAAAATGATAATCTTTATTGATATTTCAAAATAACTTTATTTAAATCTTCAGTAAACCACACAGTTCACACACCAGTTCACCACACATAATAATAGCTTACAATTATGCTAATAAATTATATATATATATATATATGTGTATTTATATATAAATACATTACTTCTTCTATTAATATAATTGTAAGCTATTATTATATTCCTATAGGTAATACGGAGTCCTTAGGTCGAAGTTATTATTATTTTTAAAATATTCTTAGTATTGAAAGAAACAAAATATCAAACTCTTATGGAATCCCTTTCAAGACGATTCAATAGAGCTGCAACTCCAACGGGGCAAATGTAATCAAAAATGTTATTACTTCATTGGCTGAACATATAAGTGATTCTTATCAAGTAATAAATAAACGTCATGAGTAATTCTCTATTATTTTTGTATTTATGAAAGAAGATTATAATTATACACAAAACTCTAAATGTAAAAGTTTACACAAATTACTAATAATATCACGATACCATTTTAATCAATTAATCTCAACATCAATACTCAATGCTGAAATCTGGACAGCTGAAGTTAATATTTTAACATATTACTTTTTGAAATATAAAATTAATAACTTAATAAAAATTTATGATGTGTTAAAAGTATAGAGATTATATAAGGCTCACTACCTAATATAAAGGATTTCATAGAATGTTAAATATTCTATGTATTTATGCATAATATCAAGTTTGTGACTAAAATAGTAGCAAAGTAGTGAATCTAATTTGTAGCATCGTCTGTTAAATCAGTTGTGAGGCTTCACAGCGCACATTTAATAAACACTTCATTAATTTATACCAATATCCTTGTGCAAAATCTACTTTCGTCAAATATATTTTATATACGATCCTTATATTATTCTAGACAATTTTGTTATTAGAAAGATTCAATTTATTATGTATAATTAAATTTGAATCTTAGCCACAAAATAAAAAATATTTTCTGTTAGTATTGTCCTGTGATCTTTGCTGTTTCCACTGGCCTATGGCACCTGAGGTGAAACGGCGCCAACACACGCTACTTGCCGCAAACCAGTCGTCTAACTGTTGTCCTTTCAAAAGAACTTCAATGACGAGGACCGCTTTTTTATTCAGTTTCCATATTGATGAACATAAAATCTACATTTAAGTATATGTAGGTATAAATTTGAAATAATTTTACTCATTATTTACGATTCATGAAGAATAGCGGAGATACTGTAGAATGCTTTTAGCATTTGAAATATGGGTTTAATAAAAAATTTAAATTAGTGTCATAATTCTTCCATATGTAATGGATAAGAAATAAAACATGCATATACAGATCTATGAGCAGGACTTTCAAATACGACCTGCGTGTTTTCCAAACAAAAATTTTAAAAGATTTATTACGATTTCAGTTTCTTATTTTAAGACTTTTCATTAAAACATCTTTTTTTGTATCATCGGTGGCAAACAAGCAGCAGGCTCACTTGGGTGAGCAAGCGGTCCCCTTACCATGGACAAGCCAACCCTTGCAGAGTCGCTAATGCGTTGCCGGCTTTTAATACATCTGCAATGAATTTTCGATACTATCCGCATTATATGGAATAAATGGGATTTTAATAAGATTCAAATGAAATTCGCAGCTACGCTTCTAGACTCATTATCAATAACATAAACTATATTTAAATAAAAAAGATTTTTTTCAACAAAACAAAGCACACAATGGAAACTCCTGGTAAGGACAATTTCTTTTTTCCCGTTGTCATTATTAAATGATCACTTGTGGATGTCAATCTTAAATACGGATGTTCAAGACGCGGGTCTGACAGTCCTAGGACGAATCTAAATACTACCGAAATGATAAGAAAATAAATGGCAGATTTTAGGTTAGATGAGCACGTAGCCAACCATTTGAGCTTCACCACATTCAGCCGTATGATTGCAATGCTAGTTATTAAATCATTGCAGATATTTGTTATGTTACGAAAAGCGCATAGCTCCTCTAGCGCATCGTCAAGGTTTCGAGAGGAATGCAATGTCGCAACTCAACCGGATCCTACTTGCATTCAATATTTACAATCTGATTTTTGAAATGTTAGACAATAGTAATACTATTTAAATAATAGTATCAGATTTTTATTTGTTAACGTAGTTTAATAATCATGCTTTTTATCAGATTATCTATAGAAAACTCTAGAAAATCGTGGAATTATCTGAGGCAAACATGTCGATAAGGGTAGCTAAGAACTGGTGTGAAAAGTATAATCTTAGGGAGCGTTTCTACTCATACAGGTTTCAAAAAATATAACGATTGAAGATTATATTTATAATGTTTCTTTTTTTTATTCTATAGCGGACTATAGAGCAGATGGATCTCCTAAATGGTAAGAGAACACCACTGCCCATGAACAACAACGCCACATTCTGCGCATTGGTTGTGTTGCCGGTATTTTACGCCGCTTAAGCGGCACTTTTAAGGGCCTCCGATATCCTCACTTACTCAGTGAAATACATTTCAAGTACCGTTTCACGCTGAGTATTCTGTGAGCCTGTGGTATCACTGCGGACGAGCCGGCCCAATTAGTGCGTCAGCATGGCTCTACCTCGGGTGCGACACTATTAAGACACTCACCGGGCCAATGCCAAGCCCTTCCAGAGACAGAATAAATTATGAATTAAATTATCATTGTTCGGAGCGGGATTCGAACCCGATACCTCTCGCTTCATGGTATACTATTAAAACCATTAAGCTACGAGGCTCTCAATGTTACAAAAGAAAAAACAAAAATACTCCAATATATATTTATGTTATTACTACATAACATTTATCGTTTTTTTTTCATTCCATAAATGTTTTTTACTCTAGAAAACATTTCATGTTTTATTGACATACTGCAAATATTTGTACTTTTTAATGCATTAAATTATGCTTTATTGAAGTAAGAGTCTATCATATATAATATTAATGTAAGTAGGTATACCATGCTATAAGTAGACAAACCTAAAAGAGATTTAACATATGTATTAAAATAGTACACAGAAAATCATCTATGACCGATTGTTTGAGCATCTTAAGCCTCAATATGTACATACATTTACTACATTTACATAATAGGATTATCTCGAAGACACCGACTGGCGGTCACGCGACAAAACCATCATAGCAAGGCCTCCGATAAACTCATTACAACCCCCTATAACCACCCTAAAACCTACCCCGCTGTAATATTAATCGGAAAGTTATAATTAAAACATCCCGATTTAAGTAAATCAAAGCTTACAATATCCCACGAATAGTTTCAATGTCATAGATTAATATTTTTAGAATTTAATTTTATACAATAGGTATTATTCTAGTACCTCGCAAAGAAATACAAGTGGTTTTAGAAACCAATAAAATTAAGAGATACAGTCACATTCCACGAGGAATGTAAAACAGTAGAATTGTTTAATAATACCTCATCTTTATAACAAATATGTTAATTACTGCTTCGAAGAAACAGTGTCTAAATAAAACCGTGGTCAGTTTTCCGGTAGCATTATAAATGCTACAGTTAAGACGTTATGTAAACGTCAATAATGGCTTCTATCACCTGCCATGTATGTATTATGATGTAATCCAATATAAAGTGACCCCTCTTTTACTCAATTTATCAAAACATCACAATATTACTACGGCTCGTGAGAAATTGGTCAAGATTTATTGACGCGGAATAAAATTTAAACCTTGTTACTAATGATAAATTATTAAATGAAATTCTGTTTGCCACAATGTTCTGAATGATTTAATAATATAATGTCCGTTAGACGTAAAGACAAATTGAAATATTTTAATATATCATTAAATATTTAATATTTAAGAATCATTTCAATAGACCATGTATAGCTCCAGACTAAATTAACCCTTTGATAAAGTACAACTGACGCGTACAATAAACTTTTCAAGTTAGATAAATTACACGTTGTTTTGGTTCAAATTTGAATCCAAGTTAGAATTTAAGCGGTTTTGTTTTTAAATACAATAATATCTTAAATATAATAGATACAATATACATGTATATTCATTACAGTGTATTTCACAAAAAGTCTACTCAAATTTATTCATTACAGAGCAAATGCAATTATTTTTTTCTTTACAATGCTAAATTTATTTTAATATAGATATTATTCAAATATATTTACCAAAATTTGCTGATTTAATCTATATATAGACTGCTTATAGCCTATATATATATATATATATATATATATCCTTATCATTATAATTAATAACTTTAAAAGGAATCTCTAAACAAATACAGCTTATTGTAAATAGTAGTTTTGTTAGAAAATACTTTAAAAACTATATAACTCTCAGCCCGTTGTCCATTTATTTTCCTGTCTCTTGTTGACAGAGCGAATCGATAAGAAAAAATTATACATAAGCCTTATTCAGTGGGAATTAGGTGGTATTTTCAGTATCAATGATTTTAAGTATGCGAAAATATGATTTATGTTGTGGATGATAGGGTAAATTTCTCATTGTAAGGGTATAAACTAGGCTTAGAAGGCTCATTTTACTTATCATTCAATAGAAATACAAAGATGCGATCACTTTTTAAGGAAATATATAAAATTTATATTAGTTAGCCTTGGATGATATTTTTGAGGTACTTACCCTTTCAAAACGTAACTAAGTAAAATCAATTAAATCTAACATAGAGGCTAGATAAAGGACTTCTAAGAAAGGTAACGCTTCAATCCGTTTTCTATATCTTACAAAAAAAAATAGAAAATTATTGTAGTATTGTCAGCTTAATTCTATGCAAAAATGCTCCGCTAAGCCGTGAACCGGTTTATCGGTGCATCTATTTATTGACCAAGTATAATTAATTTAAAATTTAGGATCTTTATAATAGCAAAATCACCGTAAATAATGGATAATTATATTTATAAAATTGCCAACGACGTGTCACCAATGACATAATGGCTGGACCTTGATTCTGTCATGGTCGCAGGCGCAGTAATCACTCAAATGAAAGTATGTATTCATATGATTTGTAATCATAAATTATTTTTATTACATACAGTTATAAAAAGTATAAGCATTTTATACATTATGTACCACATTGGATCGAGTTCTATAACCAAGCCTGACATTCAAAACAAATTGCTCAATATTGTTTCTATTCACGAATAAATACAGACTACAGCAATGTTGAAGGTTGAGATTCTAGATGTTACTACAAAGAAATTTCTTAAGTCTAGATTTACAGCTACCTGTATAAATAAATAGTTCTTTCTTGATCATTAATGCGTTTTAATAATTTAATATTTTAATTTTGTTTACATCGGAGAGCCTCGTAGCTTAACTTAAAAATGCCGCTTAAGTGACGTAAACAAAAAGCCGGCACCACAACCAATGCGCGGAGTGTGTCGCGGTTGTTCATGAGCGGCTGCGTTCTCTTACCATATAAGAGACCCACCAGCTACGTTGTCCGCTAAATAATAATAATTAACATTTATTTAACACGAGATATAATAACATATCCGTTGTTATATATTGTTTCCACGACCGCCCGAGTTAATTGTAAATAAGGAAAATATGCACAATAGACAATTTAAATGTAATAATTTATATACCGTCTTGAAATTAAAACCAAGGGATATCCGAGAAATCGCAAATTGCTTTTTGTTAAACTTAAAACATGACTTGAGTCTGTGTCACCGTAGCCCATAAACAAAAACAAATTGATCAGGTTTTTTTTAGCAAATATTTCATAAATTTTTAGAAACGGTGATGTGACCGAGATGGATAAGGATATAATCTATATGAAATTTGTCATACGTATGCCGAGAGTTTTTAATTGCACTTCAATTGTAAATTTAAGTAACGAGTGAGTAATTTTTAACAAATTTTATAAAGCCGGCAATCCGCAACTAAAAATATAATAAACAAAGGCAGTATAAACTACAAACGTCCTTGCGATACTGTGAAAGGCGCTTGGGTAACGAGAACTACGCAACGCTGTCTGTGTTACATTATTTTCTCTTCGGTCTGCGGTTAACCTAACAGAAGCCTTATGTGCCCAATAAATTGTTGTCTGTTTATTATATTCTATAATTAACTTTAATTTGTGGTTTTTTGAACATACCAAACCACATACAATGTTTTAAAAGGTAAATATGGGATGATATTTAAAGATTAGGATGGGAATAATGTTAATTACTTAAATATATAACAATTATAAATTTGAATATTTTTTTTATTCATCAAGGTTTTTATGTAAAAGTAAAAACAGTTTGTTTAATTTGTTTATTGTAACAAATTTTCTCCTCTGAATTGTCTCTTTAAAAGATTCCTATAGATCGAAAGGAAAAATAGAGTAAACAGACGTAAGTTATCTGAAGAAAGTCTATATATAGTAGCTAAAGTAAGGAGTTTGCCCCGTATTTGTTAGTGGCCAGTCGTCTTGTTAGACCAGTAATGCAGGTGCGCTGTTGTGTGAAACAAGTACGTACGGTCTCGACTTATATATATCCATCTTTATAAAGCATGCTTTGAACGCCAAAGATTAATTTCTTTTTATATTATGAATCAAAATATTTATCCGATCTCTGGTTTTTATTCTGATACGACATATTTATTGTTAATGTTCACACGTCAGGCTGAGGCAACACACAATTTATCATGTGTTTACAATCATCTGTCATTTCTATCCGCCATCTTGATATTTGTGTCAAATTAAGATTCCTTTGTATACGCGTATCCCTATATCTAGGACAGACAGATGCAATTTGAGTTTTCCCTTTTAAAATCACAAATTAGCCATAATATTATAACACATATTTAAGCAAAAAAATATAAATAAATAACAATAATAATATTATTTACAGATCTAGGAATCAGGGTTACTGGTGAGATATATCATTCAAAAAATTTTTTCAGTATATTAATTTATTTAATTTTAATAGTACTTTTACTGTAATTTAACTTATATAATTTCGCATCTTAACTTGTAAAATTCCACTTAAAATAAAATTGGCCTAATTCGACTACATTTATTCTTATTATGAAAGCTACAAGTTTCTTTTAAATAATCCGTATATATTTCTATAACGCTACTCGTAAAATGCTAAGATCCAAGTTCCCCGCGTGGGAGCACTGTAGATGTGAAATAAAATTCAATTATGTCTAAAAATGCTCCGCATGTTCTCAAGGAAATATGATTTTTATCTGAGATATAAGATAGCGCCAGGCTTAAATCTAACTTAGAACCTATTCTAAGTAAGGTTAGGTTTGAGCTTCTTTTTAGCTAAGCTTAAAATTAAAACTGGGTCATTTATTACGTTCACTTATATATTGTAATGTTTGTAGATCTATAATAATATTATAAAGAGTTACCGTATTTGTGACGATGTAAGGATTAATTCTATTGAACCGATCTTAAAAATTATTAGATCGATAGAAAAATATTATTTTTTATGGTAGTGAGATATTCACAGCAAGTCGAAGAAAGAGGTCGAATGATGTTTCTTAAGAACGCTGTCTTAACGATGAGAGATATATGATTGAGTCGTACTGTTTGATAATGCCTATAAAAAAACCCGTCCAGTATTTATCTAACTTTCATATTTATGTGTCAAAACAACGTATGCCTGGCCAACTAGTCTTAATATATATGATCTCCTGTCACGATGTTTGTCCGCGATGGACTTCTAAACCGCTTAACAAATTTCGTTCAAATTTGCACGCAATATGCACTTTGGTCCAACTTGAGAGATAGGATAGCTTAGATCTTTAACTATCGTCGCAATTTT
>DWCF01007658.1:0-10368 GCA_018230265.1 Delias oraia
GGTACTGATTCCCTTGTTGGTACTGATTCCCTTGTTGGTACTGATTCCCTTGTTGGTACTGATTCCCTTGTTGGTACAGATTCCCTTGTTGGTACTGATTCCCTTGTTGGTATCGATAAAGATATTGAGATGATGGGTGTTGAAGATGTCATTGGATGTGTCATTGACGTAGGTAAAACGCTGTTTATTGAACCTGTTGAGAGCATTGTAGGCACGGATGCTTCTGAAAAGGATATATTTTCAGATGATGTGTTTTCTATATTTGTACTACTTATGATGGTACTATATACATATCGGGTGCTAGGATCACTTTCAGTTACTCTTGTTGGAAAATGTTTAGTTGTTTTACTATTGACTTTTGCTTTGCTTGTCGATGCGTGTAAAATAAGTTTGATTAGTTTATGTTTGCTTGCGGTAGCATCTGAAGCCAGTGTCAGGACTCGCGTTTCCATAATCTTCTTTATAATGCTTAGAGGCAACCAGTGCCCTGGAAATCCAGATTCAATCGGATTATCGACATACGTGACCTCATCTTTAAACGGATCTGGCCATTTTGAAGAATGTGAATAGTGTAACGCCATTACTAGAATCAATACTTTTGGGCTTACATACACTAAAAATATAATTTTAAAGTTATATTCCATTTATATAATAACCAATGTCACTTACTAAAGTACTTACTTTCAATTGAATTAAGAAAGCACTCCTTACATTGCTTTTAAAAACGATCATAATTTCAGAATACAGTTGCCTATATAAAAAAATCTGTAGTTCTAACATTAATTTAGCCAAAAGGATATAAAAATTATAATGGAACCTCCCATACCATAAATTTATCAAGCATGAAATTGCTTTACTCTTCAATAACTTTACGACTATTATAATAACGTGAAATACACGAAACCCGACATAGTTCAATAGTTCGTAAAATGCTCAGCCTAAACTCATCGTTGCCCAAAACAATAAATAAAGAGTTAAGTTACTAATTCAACACTTTATTTAAGAGACTAAGGGAATATTACTATGGAAACAATTCAAATTATTGTTTCAATATTTTTTTTATTACTTATCTACAATAAAAACACTTTCATATTCTAAATAAACACTTCAATTGCCCCATTTCTTTGATACATCTATGTATTCTCCATCGGGTGATTCATACTTCTTGATGGGTGGTGTAGCATATGGCCCATCGGCTGTGTAGGGAATCAATTGCAGATCAGGCTAGAACAAAAATTTTATTGTTATTATTATTTTATCATTTTACATTTCAAGGCATTCTTATGATAAACTTTTCCTTTTAGAATGGATTATATACTATCCTACAAATCATATTGAATCCAGAACAAAATCTCCTTGTTATATTTTAGTATTTGGGGTAAATGGTCAGATAATATTACTCTGCATCAAAGGTTTATTTTAAACAAAAAACACACACACAACAAACAAAAAACCTATTTCATTCTTACTCGGCCTAACATAGCTTAGTATTATAGTGCTGAGCACAGTATCCACCTCCACCGGCTTCTATTCCGCACATCTCTCACATTTGTGTGATTGTGTAGAGGAGGATGCTTTGCTTGATTGGTCTTATTAGTATTATAAACAATATATACCACAAAAACAGTAACAATCTTACCATAATAGCTTCATTATACAAGTCCTCAGACACTTCAAACAGCTGATCTAGAGCTCTTCTTTGTGCCCTCATTATACGATCAACCTGTGCTACATTAGCCATATATTCTTGTCGCTTATATCTGCACCAATCCTTATTTAACAAGGCTCTAGATTCAATTTGCTCAGCAGATAGAATAATTTCAGGTCGTTTTCGTTTCCTTCAAGCAAAAAAAAAGCAAATAAGACTTAACACAAAATGTAAAATAGAAGGATTTTAAGCAGATTGTGAATATTGTACAATCTATAGAAACAAATAAGTGATCTAGAATTTAAAATATGAGAAAACCAATTAAAATGTTTATTTTATGAGGGACATTATTATTTATCAATATTTTCTATACCAAAAGAAAATTACAACTCAATATATATTGTTATGATTTAAATGTAATAAAAAATATTTAATTATTTCATGTAATACATTGTATTAATTTATACTTTACCCTAAATTATCAAGGACATGAAGAGGAGGTTCTAATTCATCAATTGGTTTTAATTGTTTGGCATTCTTGTCCAATCTTCGAATTTGTTTCTCTAATTTTTTCCTCCTTCTTTCTTCTCTAGCTTTAACTATAGCAGGATCCATTTTCTTCTTTTTCTTCATAGGTTCAGCCCTGTAATTTCAAACTTTATTTTATTTGCATTAGGTTTTAACATGTACTGATATCAGACTATATAAAAATCTATATATATTATGTCAGGACCTACCATAACTGATCAGAAACTTTAAATTGCAGGACAGATCCTGTGCTAATACTTTTAGCACTTATTGGTAGTTTGGTTCCACTAATGGCTAGCCTATAAAAAAAAATGAAATAATAAAATATTTTAAAAATCACAGTTTCAGATTTTAAAGGCATGTAAAATATTTAATATAAGACTAAAAACTAGAGGTTATAAATTTCGAAATAAATACCGTGTAAATTGTTTAAGAATTGATATATGAAACATATTTACAGTTTAGACTACTATTCTTAACGTTTAAATAATATATGAACTCTACATATAAAAATGTTATTCACTCGTTTAAATAAAGTAGTAAACATTAACTTCTAGTTAAAAATTTGTGACAAGACTTCGTATTTCACAGCCTACAGAACTCAAAAGTTATCAATTGCTTGTCAGATTTGTGTCAAGGTATGCTTTGTGAATTGTCAGGAATCGTAAAATGTATAAAAGTAGACAATACACAGCATGTTTTCTGACATTATAAAACAGGATTATCGGATGGAAGTTTATCTGTGAAAATTACGTTATTCCTTATGATAATAATGAATCATTTATCGTTTTCATATTATTAACTTAAAAATTCACTATTTGCCATCGAAATTACAACATGCCTTCATATTCCCTATCTATATAAAAGCAGCAGATATAAATTTACATTTTAAAAGTTTTCTTTATGAAAATAAAAACCCTTCATACTGTGTAATGGTTATCTAAGTCGGTACTTAGTATTCAAGTCAATAACTTGACCTTATCATCATTAACTTAACAATATCATAAAGATGAACGATTACGTCTAGCTTATGGAATTTGTGATGTTTTTGTTCTCTTCGCAATATTACTTAATAACGGTTTTACTGAATTAAGAAACGAATATTTCTCACATTTTTTTAATTTACTTGTATTACCTATATTTTATATTTTCGATTCAGAAAATGACGGCCGACCTCCACTAATGTAAGGCATGGAAAAAAAGAAGACAATCCAATCAAATCCAATATTTTGAATGCCTCATTACCTACCAAGTCACCCCGTGATGAGTTGTTCCGTTTTTTTTTATTTTTGTTATTCTCTGGTCAATTAGATATAGACGATATAAGTGTCACAAAAAAAATATTTAAAATGATTTCCGATAAAAAAGAGTGGTTGTCTAAAAAAACTAATTCATAGAGTTCATATCAAATGTTTAAATTTTTTGCTGTTGTTGTTAATACAAAGTTAAGAGCATACTTGTAACCTCACGAAGTTTATTTTTGTCGACTTAATTTTTAACATCACATATCTGTCATATTATTATTAAAAATCTTTTAAAATTTATTGCAAAACACATTACGTCATCATTAAGACCACTCCCTATTATAATACGTTTCTTTCAAAAACTTCAAGAATACTCGTATATTATATATATATATTAATTTTAAAAAGGCCTTTACATATTTACTATGAATATTATAAACTCATGTTATGAAATTTACTATAAGGGGCTTTTTGTCGTGTGACTAAGTACCTAAGTAAGTAGTTATTTACCTAGTCGTCAACAAAAAGGCAGACCGAATGGACATGTATTTAATAAAAACTTATTTTTGGATATATGGTCGAAATGGAAGTAAACGGTTCTCAGATTAACAATGCGAGTGAATTATCTAACTGGACTGTAATTTTTGAAAAGTATACAATAAGAGAACATGAACAATACATAGCATATAGGCCTATAGCGTGTACGTTTGGTTTATTAATTATGTTAAGTAACTTAACTGTTGTTATATCCAGCGGATTAATACTTAAAAAAGGTGAGTTTCTGTTTAATTATAATTAAATATATTAAAAATTTTACGTTTAGAAATCAAAGGCAAGCCGAAGATCACTTTATTTAGATACTTTTGAATTCCTCAAGAAGCCGACAATTTAAAAAGATATGAAATTTTGTTTAAATCTAATTTAGCCTTTGGCAATAATCATAACAGATTTTTCTTATTGAAATTCGGTTACTCCAGGTATGAGTGCTATTAAAATGCATCCCACCGATTAAAAAGTTTTTTAAACTTTATTCTAATAGAATGAGTTAAATATGATGTAATTCCTTAATTTGAATTAAACATTTAAGATAATTTTCTTTATTAGGCTTTGGTAATCCTATATTTATAACATTAAATCCTGATTATTTACCTACTTCATTACATTTCGTGTTTTACATGAAAAAATAATCAAGGGAAAAAAATAAATCACAATGGTTTGAACTGTGAAACCTCTTGTATTCTATATGAGATTTAGTATTTTCTTACTACATAGCAAATATTTAGAAACTAATTGGTAAACTATTCGTTGTTAAATGATCGGTCATTTTATTTTATTATCATCTAACATTGACTTGAATAAGTAGGTATATTTTCAAATGTAAACGAGTGTTCAATTCCAAGTATTTATTAACCTGTTATAAAAACATATCACATCCGAATGAATGACATTTAGTTGTTTAGAAATATAATAATACTTTAAAGTAACGAAAATTCGTTTCCATAATTACTATTATGGAATTTAATTTATATAGTTACTATTTTATCCGTGGGAGGACTGAAATTTATAATTTATAAGGAATTAACTCGACCGGTTCATCTGGACTTATAATACCAGTGCTTTCATTTAATTTTCTGGGAGAGGAAGGATGCTAGAGGCCCATTACAAATAGCTTGCTGCTTAAGCAGCGTAAAAAGTCGGCAACACATCCAAAGCTTGAGTTGCGGCACGCTTGTTCGTAGGCGCTTGTGATCTCTTACCATCATTGAACCACTTTCCGATATCCGCTATGCTATTTTATGAAACGGATAAACAGCGAACAAGCAGAAGGCTCATCTAGGAGAAACGGGCTATGTAATAAAATCAACATGGATAATCATAATAATGTAAATATTAACATCCTTGTTCTAATGACTTCGGTAACAGTTACACTACATGAATACTGGATAACAAATTAGAAACCTTATTAACTAAAATATCTTTTTGCGTTTTTATATTTTAACCACTGTAATTAATTTGATTCCACTTTGATATTGCTTACAAATATGTGAAAAACAAACCATTACAACTGAGGACCTTAAATAATACCGGATCTGTTCTATAAAATGCGATCCAACTGCGGATGGGAGTCTATGCAAGCGGTATGATCCTAGACGAACCATCTGCTCCTTTTATTCGCTTGTTTATAATAAAACTATAGAACTATGTAATAACTAGTGCTAGTTAATAAACTATCTAGAATTTTATTTCAATTATTCATGAACAAATAAATTAATAATTTTAAAAATATATATTTATTTTTTTAATATCAAATAAATATTGATCTCACGAGACATCTCGAGAAAAACCTAATATATTCATATTATTCATACTTACAAATATTTGCTTTTAGCGTATCAATAAATATCGTTAACCTTGTGATTGTTAAAGACCGCATCATCGCAACAAGAAATTTAATCTAAATATATTTGGACGTAACAAAACTAAAATCTTATGCTACGTGAAAATATTGTCAATGCCTGACTGTCCCCTGACGATTAAATAAGGTTTCCTTACCTATTTCGCATTAAATGGCATCGTATTCAGACGCACAGATAATGTAGTCTTTTTCTTCTTCATAGTCTTCAATAGACAATTGCTTGTCGTTCCTCCATATTGCCAGTTGAAGTCCTGTCATTTTGATCACTTGGTCGGTCCATAGACCTACTCTATGGATCGACTCCATGGCCTTCTGCCTTTGATCTTTCCGAGTCGCTGAAAGTTTTAATATAGATGAATGGCTCGTTTATCGATATTTTTCTTTCGTGAATAGGAAGCCTAATATAAACTACAAGTGTGTAGCCGGCTGTATAATAATATATTAATATTAAATACCTAATATGTTTACAGGTCAACAACCAAAAAGTACATATTTATTATTGGGTAACGTTTCACTGGCTGACGCTGTAATAGGAATGTCAATGCTCATCGGCGTTAGTTTTGAGATTCCAGCCAGTTCAAATCCTTTATGCATCTTCGAATTAGGCAAGTATTTAATTTAATTATCTATTGGCAGCCATAATGGTTTGACCACTTAAGAGTTAACTACAAACTTAATTGTTTTAAACTTGCTCTGTCCGAGTATTTGAGAATGATTATGTAATTTACGTAATCATTTTCAAACAAAAAACCTCTAAAAGTACTTTTGAAAACGGTTCCCATTATAATAATCTATTAATATTTCTTCGTTTTGTAATTATTTAACAACTTACCTAGACATACAAAAATAATCAGAAATGTGTCGTAATAATATTATATCCATGTCTATATTACAAACTTTGTAGATTATATAAGACCTCAACAAAATTGCTCGATAAATATATTTTTTATGATACTTATTGCAGACGGGTCTCCTCTGTCACACCACGACTGCCGCCCATGAACAGCCTCGCCACAATCCGCCCACTGGTTGTTGCCTGTTTTTTTGCCACATAAGTGGTGTGTTATAATTTCAAGAACTTCCGATATTTTCTATCATTCAGTGAAACGCAGTATATTATTATTATTATAGAGTATTATAATTCTAGTTAAATTTAATAACTTCGTCAGGTATGTTAGTTTGTCCTGCGATGGTTTCTATATTCAGTGTGGCTCTAATTGCCATCGACCGCTACATTTACATATTACACGGCCTTTACTACCAGAGATGGGTCAGTACGACCAAAGTCCGAATCAGTATTATGTTCGTCTGGCTAATTGGTATGGAAACTCTTTCATTTTCTATTATTTGAGCTCTTACAAAGTATCTAAACAATTTTCATTTTTCTAGGCGTCACTCTGGGTTTCCTCCCAGCGACTGGATGGAGAAATCACGATGAAAATGCAAACTGCTTTTATGTAGCCGTATTTCCAGGATCGATAATACTTCTTAACTCAATATTAAGCATCGTGCCGATCGTTGTAGTAGCCGTACTTTATTCCATAATATTAATAAGCGCATTAAAAAGTGTTAGAGAGATAAACGCGTCCGTCATCCAAACAAAGACAAACACGAAATCCGTGCTTAGAATATTCCGTGGAAACCCAAACAATACACAATCAGTAAAAAGTTCCAAAGGAAATAATCAAAATATAAGACGGAGTTTATCCTTTAATTCCTGTTACAAAATTGAGAGAGTACAACTCGATAATAAGGATTCCGTTTCTAAAAGTAATTGTGATTTAAGTAACAATGTAGAGATAAATAAGTTAAATTATAACAAATCAGACAATGTTCCTAATAAACATGAGTCTAGTAGTATATACTCTACGGACATTGGAGAAAGTAGCGTCTCTATACGCCAAGATTACGCTCAGAAAACTAACGAAATAGGAAGAGGCAAAATAAAAGAAGCGAATAAGTGGAGAGCCATCACAATCGTGATGCTCACTACGGGAGGTTTTATTTGCACCTGGATGCCGTTTTTCATTGCGGTTATATTCTATGTATTTTGTGAAAAAGAAGGAAGAAATACAAACGGCCTACAAATAAGGTTACTCCTAGCTGGACCGTTGGCGGCTTTAGCGTTTTTGAATAGCATACTGAATCCACTCATATATGTTTGGTGGCATAAAGGCTTTCAGAGATATCTGAAAGCCTGTTGGGAAAGATATATAAGTAGATACTTTAAAAAAAAATAGAAGCCTCATCGTTTGCAATAAAGCTCTCTTTTAAGTTATACCATATATTTATAGATATAAATATAATGTGACTATACTTCATATTTACATGGAAGAATATGATATTTATTTTGCAGTATTATTAAAACGAATTAAACATTTTAAAGTTTTATATCATATAGTTTCATAACAATAAAATTTTGTTCCATTTTAGTCCTTCGAAAACCCCGAGGATATCAATTCGTCGTGTACTTTTGTGTACACTGGTTACCTAAACATTTGTAATAAAGATAAGCAACTATCCTATATAGATTAATAACATTTAACATGTTTTAAACAGATAGGTACATTTATGATGGTTTTGTTACTGCAAAAACGGTTTTCCCATAGAAATATCAACTAATTTTACACGTACATGGTAAATTTCGCATTACGCGGCGAATTTACTGTTGTCACTCATATCGCATCACTTTATCTTGTTTGTGTAATGACATTTTTTTTATATAGTATAGCGGACACGGCAGGTGTGTCTATGTATATGGTAAGAGAACAACGCCGCCCATGGACAACCGCGCCACAGTCCCCGAATTGATTGTGTTGCCGGCTTTTTACGCCAGTCAAGCGGCATTTTTAAGGGCCTCCTATATCCTCACTCAGCAAAATACAGTACGAGCCGTTTCACGTTGAGTATTCTTGAGCCCGTGGTATCACTTCGGACAAGTCGGCCCAATTAGTGCGTCCGCATATGCTGCAGCATGGCTCTATCACAAATGTTTTGCAAATCTCTTCAAAATCACTCTTCTTCGTTTTTTTTGGCCTCCGTGACTAGCGGAGCTATTTTTTCCAGTGTCAGTATGATATTTACATAAATAACGACATATAAACGAAAGATAATATAATTAGAGATCAAAGGAAAAAATTAAGTCGCAGAGCCGCGGATGCGTTTCCGTCCTTTGGGGAATATGTACGCTCTTTTCTTGAAGGTCCTCAAGTCATATTGGTTTGAAAATAACCCGCCTGGCAATTGATTCCACAGAGAGGTGCATGGCATAAAATGTTTTGATATGAAATGAGTTAGTTACAATGAATGAATGGAGCATATGATCGAATTTACAGCTAATCTTTAATTACAGATTCTATTATGAAAATTTTCTTTATTTTATTTTTTCACTTTTTGACATAAAAATACAACTAACTGGTAACCATAGCAACAAAGACAATAGACTAAAAAAATATTTACTACATCTTTTTTTGCCACCAAACTATACTCAACATTTCATTGATTTGGAAAAATTTTGGCCTGGCTTTGGCTGACAAATTATTGGGCTTAGCAAAATAATTATAATGGACTAATTGCAATACAAATATTATTATATATTTTTGATTTATAAAATAATTTGAATTTTTTATCATATTTATTAGTAGAAAAATAAAATTATTCAACTGACGTTATAAAATGTATCCACCGATAGGCGATAAATTATCAGCTTAATTAAATCTTCGTTATAAAATACATAACATTACTTGTCTATTGGTATATTAACGAAAATTTCTTTATAAAATTGTAATCTATTCACTCATTGTTTAGTTTTAGTGATCCAAAATATGATCCATTTTCTTTTTTCTTCAATTTTTTGAAAATATAAACCTCAATTTTTTTTGAAAATCGGGAGGCAAACGGGCAGGGCCTTGTTTGCCTCCTACGAACATTCACATAGAAAAAGTAAGACCCCTAGTTTCTACTAGGCCGCTGGCAAACATTTGTTATAAATCGCACCTCATGCTAATTGGAATATTTAGTTATAATTGTTGCGAGCAAATTTCATTCAGTATGATTGTAACAATATCAATTTCACCCGTAGAAGTGATACTACGGGGTCACAGAATACTCAGCGTCAAACGGTACTTGTACTGTGTGTCGCAGAGTGAGTTAGGATATCGGAGGCCCTTAAAAGTGCCGCTTAAGCAGCGTAAAAAGCCGGCAACACAACCAATGCGCGGACTATGGCGCGGCTGTTCATGGGCGGCGGTGTTCTTTTACCATATAGGAGACCTACCTGCTTCGTTGTTCGCTATAGAATAAAAAAACGATTTAAAATCCAAGTAACATTTTTTATGTAACTTTTATCAATCTAAAATTACTATATGATATATATATTATATATATTTCATGTTAAATATAGTTAATTTTTCTATTAAAGTAGAGTGTTTACCATATTCTGTATATGAATGATTTTAAAATGTTTATGATAAGATCAATTACTAGGTGGCCGTAATTTATGTAGATAAACAGTAAAAACAATAAAAATATTC
>DWCF01007659.1:0-10368 GCA_018230265.1 Delias oraia
AGCCATTACAAAGCCGCGGTTGCGTTGCCGGCGTTTAAGGAATAGGTCCGCTCTGTTTTGAAGATAATTAGTGCATCAGCATATGCTTCAGCATGGCTCTCCCACGGGTGGTCAATACTGACAAAATACACTAAAAATACGTATTTGTTAATGATATTGCTTTGTTAATATCTGTACGTAGCCTAACTACGCGTTCCTGTGCGTGCTGCTATCTATTTTCAGTGCATTTTATTGCTGTCATAATGCATTTAAAAACACGCTTTTTAAGTGTCGGCTTTAATGTTAGACCATTCCCCACATACAATTTACCCTGATGAAGTGTTGATGGATATGGGAGTTTATCTAAATCGACAGTTTGTCTTTCAAGATTTTGTTTTACGAAGCACTTTTACTGGGACTCTTTCAATTAAATTATTACAACCTATTTTATTATGTATTTTTTTATATAGTATAACGGACAACAGAGCAGGTGGGACTATATGGTAAGAGAACATCGCCGCCCATGGACAATCGCGCCACAGTCCGCGTATTGATTGTATTTCCGGCTTTTTACGCCGCTTAAGCGGCACTATTAAGGGCCTCCGCTATCCTCCCTCACTCTGCGAAACACAGTATAAGTACCGTTTCACGATTAGCATTCTGTGAGTGTGTTAAGCATATGTATTACTCGTATAATAGCACATATCTACGCATCGAATTAGAATAACTTGTTCTTTCTTTGTTTTTATAAGTTTAGGTGAAAGATTATCTAAAGCGACAATCTTCCGCTATCTTTATTATTGTTTGCTTAGCTATATTGCTATGTAAACTATAATAAACAATTACTTGTCTTGTTTCAGATTGCGAATTGGAAATGGGCTCGCGACTTCTCAAACTATTGGTTATCAGCCTGGTGCTAACAACGACGGCTGCAGACTTCACGGCAAACTGTCCGCAGGAATGCAAATGCGTTTGGGCGAGTGGCAACAAGCAAGCCGATTGCTCCCAATCAAACTTCCACGACATACCAAAAACGCTAAGCACTGAAATACAAATCCTCGACCTAACTGGAAACGAACTCTACGAAGTTACGAGACACGCTTTTGAAGACGTACGATTAATTAACCTAAAAAAACTCATATTAAGAGATTGCCAACTGCTAACGATTCACAAAAATGGACTAAGTGGTCTTGCTATTATGATCGAATTGGACTTGTCGAAAAATAATCTGAAGACTTTACATGCTGAAACATTTAGAGAAACTGCAAAAATACGATGGATTCTACTCAATGACAACCAAATCGAAAAATTGGAAGATGGACTCTTCAATAATCTACAATTTTTACAGAAAATAGACTTAAGCAACAACCACATTACTCAAATAGGAATGAAGACGTTTATGTCGGTGCCAAAACTCAACATTCTGAGGCTGAACAGTAATAAACTCGAGCACTTAAAACTCGACACCCTCAGCGCCTTAACCTTATCGAATCTAGATGTTCACGACAATCCTTGGCGTTGTGATTGTTACTTGCAGCCTTTCAGAAACTGGGTCATAAGCAACAATTTTTACACCTCACCGATAACCTGCAGCGAACCACCTAAAGTTCACGGCAAACTGTGGAAAGAATTAGACTCCAGGGATTTTGCTTGCCGGCCGAGCATTGTGTACCCATCAGTCACCAGTACAATACAATCTGGTGACAATAATATTACTCTGTCATGTCAAGTCAACGGCAACCCTATTCCCGAAGTAAATTGGGTTTTGAATGCTCAAATTATAGATGGAACATATAGATATCAAGGAGAAGTCAGATACATTTTAACCCAAAGTAATACTGATAATAGTAGATGGCTGAATTTAACGATTATCGATGCTGGAAGTACAGATAATGGAATGTACCTCTGTGTAGCTAAGAATCCTGGTGGTGTTGAAGAACGAAACATTACTTTATTTGTGACTCATACTGCCCCAGGTATAGTCCCTCC
The DNA here is from genome assembly GCA_018230265.1 of Delias oraia. NCBI lineage: Eukaryota > Metazoa > Arthropoda > Insecta > Lepidoptera > Pieridae > Delias > Delias oraia. The sequence goes on from DWCF01007659.1 coordinate 1,969, forward strand.
GACCGGAATGAATAGTAATATGCTACCAGTTCTTATTGGAGTTTCATGTGCAGCCGCCATTTTATTGATCGTTCTTGTTCTTATCTGCTATTGTTGCTGTCGAAGACGGTCTTCAGAAAAGAAGAAGGCCAATGCATCAAATGGAGAAGCATTAATCGAGGGGTCTGTTATTCCGGAAATGGAGAAAAGTTTGATATCAGCCGTAAATCCAGTGACAAAACCACCACGCAGATATGATATGCCACCTTCAATTACCAGTGGAGCCACAGAAATGTCTGAGTTAAATAAGACGCTGCTTGATAATGACTCAGTTTTCGGTAAGCATTTTGGCGTGAATCACATTTAAAACAAGACTTCAAAAAAAGTTAATATGTACATGCAAAAATTATTTTTCTGAAATCAAAACATTCATAAATATCATTTTAATGATTACACTTAAATTAAATATAAGATTTTTCAAATTAATTTAACTTGAATTATATATTTTTTTAATGTCTAGTAAAAATAATATATAATATAAACTCAATGTATACTCATTTGTCTTTTTTTTATTTCAGCTCACAACGATGAAGAAAAACGGTCTTTAGATTTTGACCACCTGCGGAAAAGATCAGAAGATGCTCTAAGCGACTATGGACGTACAGACGGACGAGCATATCCGCCTGATCTACTGTCATTTCCACCTAGAGCAGCTCAGATATCTCCAGCGGCAAGCAATGCTTCCACAGTCCCAGATACAAGCAGACTTCAAATAAACCCTGTCAGCCCAATTCATTCGCCAATATACGGAATGACAAATCAAAATATCTTCAGAACCTTACCGTATTCCCGATCACAATCCCCTTTTACTGCTTCGGTTGCTCCACCTATAGTAACACCTCGTCAGGGCTACGTAACAATTCCAAGAAGGCCTCGAGTACCCTCATGGTCTAGTACTGCCAGCACTCAGATTCTCCCAAGCGCCGAAGCTCAGGAACCACTCTATGATAATCTTGGCTTGAGGACTACTGCAAATGGTAGTTCAGTATTGTCACTCAACAAAACAGGCTTAGAACAACAATTTTCTCCAATGAGAAACAGACCTTTGCCTGCCACTCCTACATCCTACCCAAATAACCCACATCCAGTTTATTACGCACCAATAGAAGAACAGGAAGCAGCTCCATCGCCTGTACCTCCGCCGTTTACCCCTACGAGAAATAGTATAAGTTCCCAATTATCGACCCAACTTTCCACTCCGGGCCCTCAGGAGCCTTCTAATCCTAGGATGAGTTGGACGGCGAAGAACACGTCAACTCCCCAACCGGAACCACGAAAGCTAGCTTTCGATTCAGATACGTTAATTCGTAAAGGTAAACCCGAAACTGGCTCCCTCAGAAGAAACCCCAGAGCTGATAAAGAAGATCCCAGTTCGCCAACTAAAGAAGACCCTAGAAAGAATGAAAGTAACGTATCCTTGAATCAGTCAGGTACAATGGGAAGAAATGGAAAAATCCCACCGAGACCTCCACCCAAACCGAAGAAGAAACCGAGCCCAGACATGAATGCCAGTGAACCGTTATTTGAAGACGAGGGAGAAGACGGCACGGAAGTGTAGTGTCAGTACAGTATTCATTGTGCCAATGAGCATAGCCACGCAGTGAAGTGATTACAATGAAAAAGACATATGACAGTTAATTTTTGAGGTGCTCGTGTAAATAACTGTAGTGCTAGATTTTTTACTATTGCGTACAATTATTATATTATGGACCATTTTGCGAGTTTTTAATTAAGCATTGTAACTAGCCTTGAGTTAAGACAATTTCAAATTGTAATCCTTATCCTTAAGTATTTATTGTTTGTTTTGACGTCGAAACGGTAGATCATCGCTTGCCATTTAAGGCATAACATCTTGATCCATTTTAAGACTGACTATTCTAAATTGGCTCTCGCATTCCGTGTAGTAGTTTTGTCACTATTCCAATTATTCCAGAGTATATGCCTAATAATGCATTTAGAAAATTTTAATTATTTAGGTACATTTCGAAGACTGACGAGGTTTTAGACGCTTTTTGGCTATTGATGAAGTCAATAGACCACTAAGCGTGAAATAGGTATATCCACATCTTAAAAATATTGTGCAGCTTTTTAGATATATAAAAATCATTGTACATTTCATAAACTGGTCAATCACAGATATTATCGTCGTAACATTTGAATGAGTTAATAAATGGACTATTTACTTTAAATTATTTTGGTTGCGTAACATTAATGAAATTTAATTATCAAAAATAATTTAATTTAATGATAAATGAGGAATAGTTCCTAAAAGATATGATACTGTTGGTTCGACGCACGCACCAATGATCTTTTTTGTGTACATATTTTTTGTCTTTTGTTAAAAATGGTGCATTTTATTGTCTAAATCACGTTAAAATTATGTTAATGGAAACATGAATTTATATATTTATTCGTTTCTTTTTCACAATTTAACATAATTTATATTTAGTACGCCACAGTGAAAAATTAGGATTTTAAAAATTGTCGTGTTATTTTATAAATTGACCAGTATATATAGATAAAAACTAATAAAAATTTAAAATCTCTACAAATGTTTGACTTTTGATAGTATATTATTAAAGTTTTCTGATCAGCATAAGATCGTGTTTACTTTTTCTGTTGTAAACTCTAATTTTGTATCTCGTGTTTGGTAAATTGTAAAAAAATTTAAATTTTTGTAAAATCGATATTTAGCGATTATTCTGCGTGATTTTAGAATCAACTCTTAAATTTTATGTTATTATTGGTTATTCAATCATATCTACCCACAACGGTTGACCATATGTACAGAAGAGATAAAATGAATTAAATGCCATGGCAACTATTTCAATTGTAGTTGTTTTTTTACCCTTTGTTGACTTTAGAAGCGTGCGCTATGGTAACGGCGTTTTAAGAATGACAACGCGCGTTTGAATCTTCAAGCAACTTTTTTATTCCTGTACCTAAAAGTCTCATGTGCACTGGCTCTTAAAATATTTCACAGATTCAGTATCTTTATCATCATCATCATTGCAGCAGTAGGACGTCCACAGTTGGACGAAGGCCTCCTCTTTGGATCTCCATGGTGTATTTGCCATAATCGCTACGCTTGGCAGGCGGATTGGAGTATCTTTAAATTTACATAATATTGAGATACTTTAATGTGAAAGTAATGACAAACATTTTCGAATATATTATATCGTCTTTATTCCAACCACAAGGTTGTCTAACTAACCGGCTTATTATCTTCTCATGTACATTATTGTATCATTATATTTCAAAGAATACTATTAAAAGCAGGTTCTAATATCGAATCGCAACTATTTTGCATTTTATAATGTGTCTATAGTAGCTATATTCAAATAAAAATTGTGAAACTTCAAGTATTGTCTATGCTGACAAGATACCAGCCGGTTTTGAAAAAATAGGCACAAGAGCGAATTTCCCTTGAGACAAGAACTTTTTATTATACTCGAGTTTAAAAGAAAATGTCATATTCCTGTGTTAGCGTAATTATTTAAATCAATTGGTAATGTTTGTATGGTTCATTTTAGATGTTCATCAAGCGTGGACTAGTTATTTTTAATTTCGAATCACACATTGTATTACGATTTAGAATCAGTCATTAATGTTGCCCAAATGCAAGACGCAAGACCAAGACTGACCGTCTAAGACTTGAGCAAGCACAAGACTAAGCCTGCGAGACTTGCGTTTTGCAGCTATTTTTTTTAGCAGTGTTTTATGGACTTTCTCATTAAATCTTTAGACATATTTTATAAATCGGTTTGGTTTTTTACTAAGGCTATGCTAATTCAACCTCAAAATATTTTTAAACTGATAGGTTTTTCTAAGATCTGAAGTAAACTTTATTAAATATCAATAGTCTAATAGGTAATTTCAAGCCTTACAAGACTTTTGCTGCAAGACCAAGACCCAACACCAGATGTATTGGCGCTAGAACAAGACCAACACCAGGTGAATTGGCGCAAAACCATGACTGGCATGTCTTGCATTTGGGCAACACTAAAAGTTATGAATTTAGGTTTTTTATAAACATACTTGATTACATTTTCAAAACACTTTTGTATCGAAATTAAAAATACATTTATCAAAACCAAATAGCCGTTGTATGTATATTAAACAAAAAGTATGGATATAAAACAGTTTTACTTGTTTTTTTCCCTAGATATACATTTAACTTTAGTGTATTCCTTCTATGTTTTGTAGTAATAAAGGTACAACGTATATATGAATTTTTACAATGTTTACTGTAGACATATGTTTTATATAGTTTAAACGCTACATGTAAATACAAACATTATTAAACTAAATAAAGCTATATTTCAGTATAATGGCTTTCATTACCTTATATAACCCTCCCTTATCCCACTTTAAAAACTGTTCTCATTTGTATGTTTATTTTTTAGGGTGACTAATTTTATTTATCCGTGATTGTCAGCGACTGTAAGCGCTCAGCTACGCTTACGCTGCTTCTACGCATAACGTAATTATAATTTATATTGGTTATCCCTGTGTAACGATCTACAGACGTTATAAATAAGATGTGATTTTCGTGACCTCCACAGACCTATAAACCTGTGATTTTTATTACACACCAAAACGTCGTAAATAAAGGCTTAGGGCTGTCAGCAAATCTTACTAGTAATAATGTTATCTACATTTAGATTTCGTTTAAGTTTTCTCTCTTCTACATCTAATATTCTATTTTAATATACCAAGAATTCTCTCAAAAAGAACTTTTTCAGGACGACACTTGTTGGAATGTACAACGTATTCAAAACTTTTATCTGAATAGTAAAGAAATACTTGTAGTCTGATTTTAGTCCCATATAAATGGTAAGCAGATTTAAGCTAATTCAAGTGATGTTTTTGTTGAATTTCACCATGGAACATCGAGGCAATACAAAGTTTCATCGTTATCGCCTTGTTATTTTTCAATCCACAATTGAACGTTTTTAAGGTATTATGTGCCGCGCACCACCACTCTGTGAAATCCGTGGCTCTGCAAGGGCTAGGAGTGCCCATGGGCAGAGGACCACTTACCTAAGGTGAGTCTCCTGCTAGTTTGTCACCGTTTCTGTATCAAAATATCTATTTATTCGGCATCTTTAGATGTATTCTTATCTACTGAAATGATTATTTCAGTAAGACTGAAATTGCTTATAACGTTTTATGAAATGGATGAACTCCGTTATCATTGTATCGCATTTTTTCACAGAATTCATGCACTATTACGCACTCTATTGTCCTCGATTGATACATTTTATGACAAGGCCTTCATACAAAAGCCGTAAACACACAATTTATTGTTTTTTACTATCCAATTCATGGTCGTAAATAGAAAGAAGAGTGTGATAAGAATTTTGACGATATATTGAAAATTGAGGGGTTTTTAATAGAAACTTATATAAATTAGTTGAGTTAACCTCAATCTTAACCGGGTTGGTTAAGATTGAGGTTGTAACTCTCACTATCCTGTACAGGATACTCCTAAACTAGCGTAGAAAAGGCTTTGGCAATACACAGCTGGGTAACCATTAGAAGAGACAACAACGACCTTGGGATCCGAAATAATCACTAATATGTGATGCCGAAGGCAAGGATACCTACGCACTACTTTTCCATTATTCATCTGTTAAAAATGAACCGCACAAGATGCTGAATTTATTTATTTACTTTATTACCTACAAAAAATATTACTAAACTCAACCAACAGAGTTATATAACACTAGGTAAACGCGATATTAAATAAAATGAACATTTTTATTGTTGGCGATAACACGCAACCGCATTGCCTTCAGCACTATAATACAATTGTTTCTCTTAAGGAGTGACGATTATGGCTTTTGTTATTTACTAGGTCGTACTTAGAAGTTACAGAAAGTATCTATTAGTTATAAGTTAATATAAAATTGTTAGATTGGAGACCACGGACTAGCAAGCGCAGCGTAGGATGTCCACCCAGAAGGTGGACAGACAATCTTATAATGATCACCGAAAGACGCTACATGCATGTCGCCTCTGACAGGTATGTTTGGAGGTCTGAAGGGGACGTCCATTGCAGGTCATAGGCTGGGTCCTACTGCTGAAATGATGACGATGATAAAATAATACTCACAGAATATTCAACATGAAACGGTACTTGTACTGTGTGTCGCTGAGTAATATCGGAGACACTTAAAAATGCCGCTTAAGTGGCGTAAAAAGCGCGCAACACAACCAATGCGCGGACTATGGCGCGGTTGTCTAGGAGCAGCAGTATTCTCTTACCATATAGAAGACCCACCTGCTCCGTTGTCCGCTATACTATAAAAAAAAAGTTAGTTATACGAGTATATATTCAAAATTTTGTGAATGTCTTTTCAAAAACATACTTGAAATAAGTAATTGACAGTGAGTGTTTGGTAGATAGGTACTGCGAAAACCTCATAACATTTCAGGAAAATTTCTATTTTCCTTACGACTTCGAATATCGAACTGTACCTAAATTTTCAAGCATTTCAATAGGAAATTTTTTGAGGAAAAAACTTTCGTCCGTTGATATTTTATTGCGAGTCGTTATAAGGTAATAAGTATAGTATTTCATTGGCTCATGTTTCCTCGTAACGAACAAAGGTTGAGTTGACGTCTTTGGAACCATTGTTTTCGGGATAATTTGATATTTAACAGAAACTTAAAATAACACTTATTAGAACAATACTTTTATTCACTTTTTATACTTCTATAGTGTTTAGCGAGCACGTATACCCGATTTCAGCTTTATTCTTTGGCCCTTAGTTATGTAATTTTGTATTTTGTTTGTCAAAATATTATTTTTCCTTTTTTTTCGTCTAACACCGGAAAGTTGGTATAACGACTTTTATCGAGTTACGGCACCTTGCAAAAGTCGAAACGTATTGAAAGCCAAGCTCGATCTCTCTCCAGGCATGCTCTCCTAGTGAATTTTCTCTAATAAACTAGAAGATATTTAACGATTACATAGTATGTAATAAATACTAACAAAAATAAAAAAAATACGTTATGATTATAAAAATACATACTTGTATGTATAATTAGTTATATTTCTATATATTATTACTTCAAAATATCCAAAATAGCACAATTAATTGATAACATAACGATTGTCCTGTGTTAAATAGTGATGACGTCGTAACATCAAGGAGGACTCACTAGACTGCCATAAACCAGCCATACATTGACGATCCAATTATCTACCGTAATTAATCTGAATTCGCCGGTTCCACAGGGAATTGAACCTTATACCCGAAAATTACGGATGTCATAATTAATTCACATACATTTCATTTTGTTTTGTGTTTGTTTGTGTTGGTTCAATAGAGAGGATTTATCAAGGGGTTCTCTGGAACTTTTCGTTTGATGTAGTTTTGTGATTCCATCTTGTGAACATACTTATCAAGTTAAGGACAAGTTGTAGTTATAACTACATCCAGGTACAGTTAAAACATAATATTTAAAAGAAAAAAATATAGTCGAATTTACATATCTTTTTGATATCTTATGGAAATGGGTTAGACTTCAGCGAAGCAAATTTTTGTATTCATATTTAAATCTTCAAATGTTAAGTAATAGAACATTACTCACAAATACTGAAATGTTATTTGGAAAAGCTATAAAAACAATTTGGCATTACATTAAAACTTAGACGAGATGAAGGAGCGGTACGTTGGCTATAAAATACATTTATGTGCAATATGTTTGTACTAGCGGCTTCTTCGCGACAACCCATAAATTTTAAAAAAACCAGTTAGCTACAATGGATTCACATTATATTTAGCATACCTAAAGCAACAATCTGTCAAAAGCAGCGCTTCAGTTTAAATTCTAAAAACGAAATGTGAACTAACCATTCAAAGCATGTTCGAAACTCTGAACGGTTTTTTGAATTTAGATACAATTGAAAAATACAATATACGAAAATTTAAAATATTTATAAGCTGATATTTTTTTATATAGATTGGAATAGAATAGCACTTCATCATCATCATCATCAGCCTATTCAAGTCCACTGCTGGACATAGGCCTCCCCCAAACACGCCCACCTGCTGCGATCAGTAGCACTTATATGTAGTTAATGGTACATATATACAGACACACTCTTATGGCGTTGTTATATAGAAAGTATCATTTGCTTCATCATCAGGCTATCAAGTCCACTGCAGGACACCATCATCATCATCAGCCCATCTAAATCCACTGCAGGACATAGGCCTCCCCCAAAGACCACCTATTACGATCTTGAGCGATCTGGATCCAGCGGTTGTCCCTACAGTATATTTGATGTGAATTTCCTTCGTTCATCGCGAAAACTGCCCACTTCACTAATGGAACACGAAACTTCCA
>DWCF01007660.1:0-10366 GCA_018230265.1 Delias oraia
AATCGCGAAGAATGTTAAATACTGAAAGCGCATGGTTTTCAGTGAAATAGTTTCAATGTGTTCTAAACAATATATCTTAAATCTGTTAAGAACTATGTGATCTATGTCAATGTCAAGTGTGTTCCTTAATGTTAAAGTTTTACAATTCTAAAGTGTTAAAGTCAGTCATTTATAAACAGTCAACGTGTTTAATTCAATAGGTTATGTATTATAGTATTATTTAAAAGAAATTAAAATGAATAGCTATTTTTTCGTGTTGTGCAAATCAGAAAATGAGTTCCATGCATATGACTAACGTGCCAAAACATAAAAGACATGAAAACTATGATGCTCTTAACGGATTAAGAAGGGTTAGTAATTTGATTTTTGGGTCATGATTTCAGTACTTTTACCAAAATAAATTCTTTTATCTGTTAAAAGCTATCAACGACTCACTTGTAAGTATTGGTTTGACCTTAATTTTTAAATTAATATTAAAATAATGGTTCATTTTATAGACATATGTAAGTAAATAATAATCGTGAAAACTTCAATTTTTTTGGGTTTTTAAAAGTAGCAAATAAGACATTATGTTAATTGTCATCAGTTACAAGAGATGCATTCATTGCAATGTTACAAAAATTGTATTCTCTCAATATTTATATCAGAGACAATCTTTCATAAATGTCAAAACCACGAAGTACAGATTGCGCGCTTTAGCTCTAGTCTATAAATTTCCGAATATTCAGTGGTTACAGTGGCCTCATTGATCATAGTGACACATTTACCTTCACATGAGTTTATCAATAATTTTATTTTATTTCAGCCTCCATTTTAGTTTTAAATCGTAGGATTTATTGAAACTGAATTTGTGTGCTGAATGTTTTATGTGTTGGGTAACACTGACAGACATGTTTTTTTTTGAAACAGTGGATGCTCATCTAGAATAAGCGGTTCACCGCCTATAAATACCCTTACGGGGCCGCGGGTGCGCTGCCGGTCTTTATGTGATATGTATAATATAGTAGAAAGGCCTATACAAGCATAATAGTAGTTTTTTAATCGAATGAAACCTATCGGATACAGTTACTAAGCAACGGATATTACGTTATCTTAAACGGAAGCGGCTCTGCTACTACGATGAAGGCTTGTTGTCTTCATTCGAGTTAGAATTTGCAATGCAAGGTTAGGCAACTTATAAATCTTTATCGAATGCCGTCTTTTGACGATGTTAGGTGCTTTTCAAGCTATTTCTTCTTTAGCTTTTAATAAGACTTTTTTTATTAAGAGCTTTTAATAAAGAATATCTTTTTACCCGCGGGAGAGCCATGTTGAAGCATATGCTGACGCCAACTCAGCCGGCTCGTCCAAAGTAATACCACGGGCTCACAGAATACTCAGCGTGAAACGGTACTTGTTCTGTGTTTCGCAGAGTGAGTGAGGATATCGGAGGCCCTTAAAAATTACGCTCAAGTGGCGTAGAAAGTTGGGAACACAACCAATGCGCGGATTGTGACGCGGTTGTCCAAGGGCGGCGGAAGTCTCTTACCATATAGGAAACTCACCTGCTCCGTTTTCCTCTATACTATAAAAAACTAATCAAACTGCTTTTTGGGAAATGTTACAGTCAGCTGCAAAACCTAAATCTACTATTAATATAACAGAGAGTTACTATTATTAATGATAATATAACAAGAAAAAGGAAATGATTCCTTTTTTATGTATCATCCGTTACAACAAAGTTTTAGTATATTTTTAAAATAACAAAAATTATTCGACAATTAGTGTAATTAAAGCTAAGTGAAATAATTGAAAATTAAAATTGTAATGTGATTAATGGAATTGGTTAAAAGTTCTGTATAAAATACAATTTAAAAAAATTAATAATCTATAATATAGAGATTTAAATTATATAGTATAGATATAATTTATATTCTATGGTTTAGTAGATAGATCTGTAAATTCCTTGGAAAACATTTCAATTATCGTGATTTAAAACGTTATGACTTATGTATGAATTTTACTAGATATTCACTAAAATGTGGTGCTTTATTAATTTTGTGAATGCTTTTATGGAAATACAACATTAAAATTTGTGTAAGCTATTTTAGCGTCTCAAAAATAATACTATTATTTGAATACAAATATTATTTATCTATTTTTTATGTAAGAAGAGGGAAAATTCTTTAATCAAAACAAACTTGATTAATAATATCCAATTATATATTAGAATATAACTTAATGAGATATCGAAATAAATTAATTTACCATTACATGCACGTTTTATATCATTGGAATTTTGTGAGACAGGAATATTGATAAGTAGGAAATTCTATGACACGAATATTCCAGACGCTTCACGAGTAATATACAGGAATAGAATTAGGTACATAGTCAAATCGAATGGTTATTGATTCCAGCCATTTAAGTTCCAGGACTTCCCTGTTGGAAAACCCGATATGATTCGACCTAATTGAAATAAATAGTTGTGGAATAATAATTTGTTTTTTTAATTCAATTCTTATAGACAGAAAGATATATTTAAACCTTCTTAAATTTACGTGAGACTTACAATTTGTATTGCTTCATAAAGCCTTATTTTCAGAACAAATATTTTATATAGTATATAAATATAAAGACAATGTTAATTTAAATGTTTGATTAACCGATTAACTACGTAACACGATATATGTGAATATTTAAATTAATAACTCTGTCACGAGTTATTAAATAAATGCACCCACTGATATCATTTTTAATGTTAGCAATGGAAATGTTTCCATGACGTTTGTTTGATAAGTAGATGACCTAAAGAAATACGAAATGTTAATTTACCGTAATTTAAGTAATTTATATATTTTTATTTATTTATTACTATTTAATAGGATAGAGGTAATACGAATTTCACTTGGACCAAACATGCATCTATTGTTTACATACTTAATCCAGTCAAAACATTATCTCGTACCGCCATCTGTTAGAATCTTATCGAACTAACAAATAATCATGAATCTTTAAAAAACGTTGATAAATAAATATTTTGGTAAACAATCTTTCGTTTTCGCTATTCTATTTTTCAAGTTGGATTAATATGAGTATTATGCAATATTTTATTATAATCGATTCTGTAGTTTAACACTCATAGCGAACAAGAAACATGACAAGTTTCTATACTAATCAGCAACAGTAATATAATATTTTTTAGTCAGATAAAAAATCGTCACACAATATAAATTTTTCCTAAAACCCTATATATAAGAATAGAATGTACGTAATGAATTAAGAATAATTTAGAAAAGAGCTTTGACATTTCCTTAAGTGCACGTGGATATAATTCAGCTTATGTTAACAGAAAAAGCCAAAGCTGAGTGGCACTTGAGATTTTTCACGACAAAAGATAATTACTCGGAGGCCGAGATAAAAATGGGACTACTGAAGCGCTAATTTCAGCAAGCTCAACTGCGGTCATGAATACCAATCGACAGGGCTCCCTACATTCAAGTTGATAGTTTTGTCAATAAGACGTTATAAAATTGTAGGCATCTTATTTTTCTTCAAATTATTCATCTTAACATCCAAACAAACGAAAATAAAATTCTAGGTTAGAACTAGAAATAAATAGTTAAAATTATTCTTTGGTCGCTCTAATTGACCTCAGATGTAATTTGCTTAAAATAATTTATTTTAAGTAGATAACTAAGTTGAATCAATTTAGCGATATTTGGTTGAATATCATCATCATCATTTCAGCCGTAAGACGTCCAGTGCTGGACATAGGCCTCCCCCTTGGACTTCCATGAATACCTGTCGGAGGCGACCTGCATCCAGCGCTTTCCGGCGCCCCTCATAAGGTCTTCTGTCCACCTTGTGGGTGGACGTCCCACGCTGCGTTTGCCGTTCTGTGGTCTCCACTCTAACACTTTTCGCCCCATCGGCCATCCGCTCTACGAGCGATGTGGCCTGCCCATTGCCACTTCAGCTTGCTAATTCGGCGGGGTATGTTGGTAACTTTAGTTCGTCTACGAATCTCCTCATTTCTGATTCGATCACGTAGCGAAACTTCGAGCCTAAGCCCTTGCCATAGCTCGCTGAGCGACTCTGAGCTTTGAGATGAGGTCGAAGGTGAGAGACCACGTCTCCGCACCGTAAGTCATTACTGGTAACACACACTGGTTAAAAACCTTCGTCTTAAGGCACTCAGGTATGTCGGACAAAAAGACATTGCGTAGTTTCCCGAACGCTGCCCAACCGAGTTGGATTCGGCGGTTGACCTCTTTCTCGAAGTTGGATCTACCTAATTCGACTACTTGCCCTAGGTAAATGAGGTTGGACATACTTTGATATAACTAACGTAATCTTTTGTTGCTTTAAATTTTTATTTTTATCGGTATTTTATTTTTACTTTTAAATTCGATTAAATTTAAATTTTTAATAGGCATGATTTATTATGTCTTGTTTAGTGTAAAAGTTATGTTGAAAACTGTATACAATTTACAGGAATTGGTACCAAGAAAGTTTTAATGACTTGAAACAGAAGCAGAGTAATAATGTGTAAATACTTTTTCGAATAAAGAATTGTCGGTTGAATTGTTAAATATTTTGTAATTCTTTTTCTTGTTTTAATAGTTTTAAATATTTTGCGTAAGTCATTTAAGGATTTATAAATTTAATTTACATTTAAAGATTTCTGCTTTTCACAAAGATATTATAATAATACATTGTTTTTCAAATTACATAATTAATATGTCTTATATTGCTATGTTCCTAGTGTGAACAAAGGGCCATCTTGCCCTATCTTGGGCTTTGGGCCTCTTGGGAGCCTAATATAACCCTATTACCGCATTTCAATGAATTTAAATTTGTATAGTTTCATAGAAATTTTGCTAACAATACTTTGATTGAGATATCGGATTTTAATCGGAAGCCTTGGAATAAAAACAACATTTAAAGTAATCGCTTAACATAAAACTTTGTAGCTAATGTGCAATCTGGAAAACTGTACAAGTTTCTATATCTAAACAAATTGAAACAGATATTTTTCATTTCAATTTATTTTACTTTTTACCCATACTTAGATTTTACATCTGAGTTTTAAGTATTTCTATTTTGAAATGAACAGATATAAGTCTTAGGAAATGCTTTGGTCTTTTTAAAGTCGAGAATTTTAAATAAATGTTTGTTTTAGAGTAGTATACTACTTTTCACTTGTATATAAACAAGATAGTGTGATACTCAAAAGTAGAGAATAATGATGAATTTGCTTAACAATTCAATATTATTTTTATATTATTGCATTTTAAAGTATTAAGGTTCATAGAAATTGCACTTAGATCATGGACGATGACTCAATCTATATTAAAACATGAGGTCAGTTTACTATAAATTATAGTATAAACGAATGTGTCATATGCATATTTTCAAACACGAAATAGTTAAATTAAAGACTCAGGCTCAATAAAAATTCAAATTCGATTGGGTAAAAATTAAACTTTCAGGTCACTCGGTCAATTACAGCTAGGCTGCAGACTTTTAGTAGTGCAAGTTGGATCAAATGTTTGTAACATTGCACAAACATTTGTACATACGTCACGATTTTCCGCGTCTAATGGCAGAGGCTCACGCTTAGCTCGTCGGTAAGGCGCCGCGCACTGCGGTATCCTTACCACGCATGCGTGGCGTTGACAAACGAAATGCGACCATAGACGATAGACATACGTCATCGTTCACCTTATTTAGTATTAAATAACTGTCACAGAATATAATTTCGTCTGAAGTGAGTTGGTAAACCGTTCTGAATACAGCGCACGATGTACTTTACTAAATTGGATGCACGGCTTACATATAAACTAGTCTTTTTTAAAACGCCATTCAGTTGATTAGCACTATAAAACATCACCGTGTTCACATAGATTTGTTGAATACTTAGAAGTACAATTTTATACGCTCAGATACATGAGCGATTCATTTTAATTTGCGATTTTACTATTTACGTATTTAAATGTTTTTACTTAAAGAGGTAGGTACAGTTTTATATTTTTCCTGTCTGTATTGACCCATTGAATTCGAAACAATTACAGAAACAAAAGCGCACCTTATGCTGAAACATTTTTCATTATTTCCTCGATGAAAATTGAAAATTCTTGTTTCACGTATGCTTTTAATATCTTAACAATTACAAAATATTATAACTGTATTGTTCCTACAATCAGCATTGATTAATCCGGGGTTTTCCAAGCGTGTCGCACGCACTACTTTTTTTTTATTATTTCGAGTATATTTTTCACGGCCCAAGCTCGATTCAGTGCTAATTAATCAGAACTTGCACTAAACAATGCACGAAAAGCATTGTTCGGATACTAATTTGTGGTTTTCAATTTCTATTGTTTTGATTAAAATATTGCTGACGTCTTTTATTTTTTTAATAGAAAGTTTATATAATTATTTCCAAGAAAGTACGTACCCAATCTTAACAATTCATTTTATTTACGTAATAAAATACATTTTTTACTCAGTTTAATAAAAAATAAATTTTTTGTTCGACAGTAATATAAATATAAATGCTCTAAAGCAAAATCGGTTCGTTGTTATATATCTTTGTTAACCCGAGTTCAATAGTACATATTTTATTACGCAAAATTGAAACACGCTTACGAACTAAGTGACTTTTTTAAATTTTTGTTACCTACTCATTCAATTAGCAATTGCAAGTTTGCAAATAAAAGGACAACAGCGTTATATCTATGTGATTTTTATGGTTAACTATCTGCCGCTTTTCATATGCATTTTGGTAATATGATAATATTTGGTTCTTCCATTGAAAATAAATTTAGTGGGAAAGAAAACAGTTCACTTTGAATCTATTTCAAGCCAGTTAATTTAAGATTAATTTATTTGTTAAAATGCATTATTAGTATTTTGATCAATAAATTAAATTATTCGTAGCGAGGAAATTGTATACGTTTCTTAAAAAAATACAGGCCAAAGTAAAAGCTATCATTAAATAAATCTAAATCTTATGAAAAGAGAAAATTAAATGTATAATTTATTCGGTCTTTGGTTTGGCTTGACAGTGTCTACTAATGTCTTACCACTGGCGATGATCTTTTACCATAGATGAGACAAGCCTGCGCCGCTCATGCCCCCTATACCATAAAAAAAATAATAGCTCGTACTACAAATTACAAGATTTCTTTAGAATACTAATACTGTCGTTTGGTATTTGGTATTTGTAGTTTGTTCCAGCTCCTAATATTATCAACTGTTAATAAATGTTATATTATATAACATTAATATTATATATATATATATATATAATATTTAATATTATATAACATTTATATAAAACAAGCATTCAAAAATAAATTTCAGCCTAGCTGAATTTCTTGATAGTTTTTTTCGAATCTGGGCGCGTCCGTAAATAGTTGGTAACTTTTGTTTTTGACCTTGACATTGATTATAGTAGAAGAAGAGTGAGTATTCAATTAAATCGCTAAAATATTTTTGAGAAAATCTTATTTTTTTTGAGAAAGTAAATAACCACGACAATGCAGTAAAAGTAGAAGAATATTATTCTGTGTATAACGAGCCTTTACTAAGTAAAACCATTTTTTTTAATATTAATACTATATAAATAGTGTTTCATTGATATGGTTTATTTGACGCAAAAGCTTTAGCATCATATGGTCAGATTGTGGGTACATTTTTTCCCTATCCAGAAATCTATCCATCAACAAAATATAACCATTTCGACAACTAATCCCTACATTTGGCAACTCTTTAAAAATATTGCTCGCGAACGTTCAACGTACTTAAGAATACAACAAAATATGACAAATTAAAAGAGGTTTTTAAGGTAGTTACAAAGAAATAAGGTGAGAGACACATTAGAATTATTTAATTTATTAAAAATATTCCAAAAAATTTTTTACTAGAATATCTTAGGTTTACCAGCGAACTAGTTTTATTAAAGAGTACCTATTGTTAGTTTTGTTACAAAATATGTTTTCCTACTCGTGTATTCTTATATTGATTTCGAAGCAAATTTGTAGAAGCTGTCGTGGGCAGACTACCACCGAGTTTTGAACAACCTAATTTCCATGATTGATGAAGTCATTTTATTATAATTATTTTTGCGTTAGTTACAAATTGTTGTATCAAAATTCGATTAGCACTTTTCTGAATAAATATAATTTATTATTTTATATTAAAATAAGACAACAAAGAATAGAGTAAAAAAAATATAAATAAGATATCAATTCACCGTGACGACCCAAAGCTTTATTATTGAAAAAAGAAATAAATTACATTATTGATTCGAAATTATTTCTATAATTCCTTTTTGACCATTAAAATTTAAAATCATAATAATGTACGATAAAGCTGCTACTGTAGCCACTATTATAGGTAAGCGCCCCAATGATTTTGATGAGTCCGTTATATTTTGGTAAATATATTAATGATTGTTTTCTATTGGTATGAATCTTATAATAAAAAAGGTAATATAATGCCCAATTCTAAAATATATAAAACAAAAATAGCAATGTGATTAATTTAATTGAAATTTGTTTATTGATTTTATGTTTTATAAGACTTTTGTCGATTATTAGTATTTAACAAACATTTTTTATATGGATTTTATTTATCTCTTATATTTCATTTTTAAAAATTCATTCTCAAGTTATATAAAATATACAAAAATATTGAATGCAATTTACATGCAAAACAACTTTTTAAATTCTCTTTTCACATTCAAATATTATAAAAATAATTAGTACAAATTTGTAAACATAATTTGGTATTCACACATCATTTGCACCTTGCTTAAATTTTAATTTTTATAAATGGTATATTCCTGATGGATTTTTTTAACTTTGAAAGGAATAATAATCAGGATTTCTAAATGACCGTACTATCTCATAGAAAATATAGTTTTTCTTGTAACGAATAAATTTTAAATTTTATTGGTTAATTTAAAATCGATACCTATTAAAAATATGTATCGATTTTAATTTAATTTTTAATTATTTTTCGATTTTAAATAAATAAGTATTTAATAAGAACTTAAATATAAATAAGCATTTTAAATGAATACTTTGTTGTACATTTTTATAAGTACCTAAGCTATTCCAAAAGTAAATGAATTTATAAAACGAAAACAATCAATATTAATATACACATAATTTTATGACCTGTTCTAATATTTTATTGATCCTTTTATTTAAAAAAATGGTAGCTGTGAATTTTCTGTCTTTAATTTAAAAATCAAATATCGAATTGGAACGGAAAGCTTATTATATATATCTTATACCCAACTAAGTAACATGAGAATGGAGTAAGCATAGTATCCTTATCATCATTTAATTTTTAAGAGTTGGTGAAATAAATATAAATATAGTAAAAGTAAAGATAAATAAATTGTGATTAGCTATCAGAATAGGTCTATATATTAACATTAATTTACAATTTTTCTTTCATTACGGTACGACAAATATATATGTGTACAATAAAATAGAATAATTATTGTATAAACCAAATCACGTACAAAAAGGTTCCATTTTTGTACGTACAAATCCTTTTTGTACAATCCCTTAAAAACATAATCAGAGGTCCCTTATCTAGATTATGAGACAAAAGGTTCAAAGAGATTAAAACAACGAACAGAATGATTATAATGTAAATTTGTGGTTTAAGCGTCCTTTATCAAATAGAAAAGGCAATTTATCTACCTTATTTACCTATAGTTACTTTAAAATATATTATAACACTTAAAATATATGTATTTTCAAATAATGAGGGATTATGAAAAACTGGATGGGCTCGTAATTAAAAAGATATGAATCATAATAGTAAGGCGAATGACACACGATACAACGGGTGTAATTATTCGCAACTCATTGGTTCTGTACACGTAGGAGTTGAATACTTTTACGGATATTTCTATGAATACTGTACGTACGAATACGTGACTGACATGAATGTACCAACAGCAAAGATAACGACAACGATGGGTCTAATGGAGAAGCTCAAAGTCACTCAGCGAGCTATGGAGAGGGTAATGCTCGGAGTCTCGCTGCGGGATAAAATCAGAGATGAGGTTATCCGCAGTCGAACCAAAGTAACCGGCATTGCCCGCCGTATTAGTAAGTCGAAGTGGCAATGGGCCGGCAACATCGATCGACGAACCGACAACTGATGGAGAAGAAAGGTTCTCGAGTGGCGACTGCGTACCGGAAAACGCAGAGTGGGACGTCCCGCCACGCGATGGAAAGACGATCTCACGAAGGTCGCGGGTAACCGTTGGATCCAGATCACTCAAGATCGCAACAGATGGGCGTCTTTGGGGGAGGCCTATGTCCAGCAGTGGACTTGAATAGGCTGATGATGATGA
>DWCF01007661.1:0-10365 GCA_018230265.1 Delias oraia
AGGTCGCCTCCGACAGGTATTCATGGAAGTCCAAGGGAGAGGCCTATGTCCAGCAGTGAACGTCTTACGGCTGAAATGATGAAGTTTTCTTTAATATTTTTGCGATGTAATTGGGGATTGTAATTTAACAAGAATACTTCATGTGTTGCTCTAAAAATATAATTATATTTTAATATGATGCATATCTACAACGCAATTCAACTGGCCTAAAAATATAAAAACATTACTTAAAGTATATTATTACTTACATTAACAATCTATACAGAAATATTTCTCAATAGTTTTATCAATCTACATTTTAACAAAAATATCCGTGTCAGACTTTTATTCTATAGAGGACAAAGGAACAGGTGGGCCTCCTATTTGGTAAAAGAATACCGCCGAGTATAACTATCAACCGCGCCACATTCCGTGCATTGGTTGTGTTGTCACCTTTTTACGCCGCTTAAGCAGCACTTTTAAGGGCCTCCGATATTGTCATTCACTCTGCGAAACACACTACAAGTACCGTTTCACGAGGTGTATTCTATGAGCCCGTGGTACCACTTCGGACGAGCCGGTTCAATCAGTGTATCAGCAACTGCTTGAACAGGGCTCTCCCATGAGTCTTGACGT
This sequence comes from Delias oraia, assembly GCA_018230265.1. NCBI lineage: Eukaryota > Metazoa > Arthropoda > Insecta > Lepidoptera > Pieridae > Delias > Delias oraia. The sequence goes on from DWCF01007661.1 coordinate 616, forward strand.
CTCTCACTTTAGTTAGCAGCCAGTTGTCTAAATTAAAGAAATATATTTTCTCTATACTTATATGCTAAAAGAAAATAATCGTTTCTATATCTCAATTTATACGATTTATTAAAGTTTTTATTATTATTTAAATCATATATGATATTATGTCTTTAATGTAATAAATACGGATTCTTGGATCAATAATTATGTATAGAATACCATTGTTATATATTCTGTCGCACTAATAAGTCAAAAAATGTAAGGCGTTGATATATTTTGTTGAAAGTACTGAAATATTTTAAATCTAAGTCTATTAAAATTCCAAATTAGCTATAAGCTGATAATTTCTCTTTGCTTTTTTTAAATTATTTCAAAATAATGATTTCTGTACAATGTTAATAGATGTTGTTAGGATTAAGAATGTTTCGGTGATAATAAAGAAGATATGATACAACCTAATTTATGTTGATAATATTTTGTTTGTTTCTTACAAAGTTGTGATATGCTTTAATATTGGTGATTGTGGCTATGTTCTTTTATTACATTAAAAAATAGATGAGATATCTTTAAAAATGAAAATGGCTTTGTTGTTTTGTAAAGTTTATTCACCGCAGTCTTAAAATATAATGTTCGTTGTGGCCTAACGACTATCTTAAGTAGGTACACGTAATATCACATAGGAGCTTAGCTTCTCGACTCTTCACCGCATTAGTGGTATTCAGCATGCACAGGCGCTGTGTTGTGGACTATGGCGTTGAAACTGAAAAAAATATTAATCTTAGTACTGCCGTTATATTAAAAGGAAATTAGAGAGAGAGAGATATCGAAATCGTTATTTGAGTATTGTCGTATGTTTACGACAGAGAGAAAAAATTAAATAAATTGATCTGCTTGTATCCCTGCTGTACTATGATAGAAACAAAGAAATCAAGTAAAATATAATGAAGAAAGAGACTAAATTTTGCTGTAGTAAATATAGTACGATTGTGTAACATACATAACTAATTTACATATTGTTGAATTATACATATAATTAAAATATATTTAATAAAATAGATAAGGTTCAGATTGTTTTGGTGCCTAAAACGTGCTTTTAATTTTAAATATATTGATATTAACAAATTTTCCATATTAATATATTTACCCGTTGTGGTCATCAGCTGTGTAGGTGACCTTGCGGAATGAACCGTCTGGCTGCAGGAGGGAGTATTCTCCCCTGACAACGTCTCCATCACGTGCCTCGTGTTGCGTCTTGTGGTCACCGGTGTGAGGATCAGAGACTGAGTATGAGTAGTCGTATTTGGGATGAGCCTAGAAAAAAATTGTATATATTTAATAAGTAGAAAAGCTCTTTTATTTATATTAAATGAAGCTTAAAAGACAGTAAAAATGCTCATAAAGATTTTTATCTTTTTAGTACGTATTGTCAAAACTAAAATGATTTACAGAAACTAGAAAGAATTCTGCCACAGACGCCTATTTTTATATTCATATTAGTTTTTTACTCTATTAACATATTTTAATCTTACGCAATATATTAAGTCATATTCACCAACTGACTTGATTAACAAGATATAATAATAAATCAATGATTACTAAATAGTTTAGTTCCTGATATTTTCTATAAGTTTTATTGAATATTTGTTGTATAATATGCAGATATTGAAATTGTAACCAAAACTGAGTTTGTTAAACCAAAATTTCTCTTTCTCAGAACTCCAGCTAGACAAGTTCTTGTACAGTCTTTTGCTGAGAGCCCTAAATTATACTTCTATCACCTGCCTTGGTGTCCGCCGTATAATATTAAAAATTACGCGTTCTTATATAGCACAAAAGACATTTAGCTCTTCAAAGAGATATTCAAATAGATTATTATTTTATTAGATTGGTGTATATTTATCATTGAAACATTGTATGTTTTTAAAATGGTTTGAAACAAGCAGGTTGCAATGGTATGTCCTGTTGAAATAATGATAGCATCCTCTATTAAGTGTCGCGTTTGCGCAACTGCATTTGGGTTGCTAATTCATATCTGTTATTAAACGTGAGCACTGTTTACAAATGATCTCGTCTATACCGCAGCAGTCATTATCTTCATTTCACAATGTCCTGGGAACACGAGCTCCGCTATTGGTTTAAGTCACGAACAGGATTAAATCGTTACATAATGGCTGCTATAAAATTATAACTTGCTCTATTTATGAAGACTAAACCCAATTTATAAGAACGATTTCCTTTGTTTTGCAACTTTTATGTAATTCTATATGATTTAGTCGGTATTAGCTTGACTGGCGATAGACAACATAATATAAAGTATCTAATAACAAAATTATATAAAATTGAATTTAGTTGAGTTTAGTTTAAGTATATAGAAAAAGACTGAATTGAATTCTCAAAAACTTCTAATAAAATATTGCATATCAAGAATTGGTTACATGAAAAAATTAACATTACTTACAATAATTACATAGATTAGCTGAATGCAACAGGTGTTGATATGCGTGACTTTGTTACGAGTAGGCTATGTAAGGTAATTCGCAGCGAGTTTGGTGAGAACCCGATGCCGTAATATTGGTAAAAGTAAAGCTGGATTGTTCACAAATATTCCGGAAGCAGCAGTTAATGGGTAACACGTTACAATACGGATTACGCAAGAATCAATTAGTTGCTTTGTATTTCGCCATCCATACTTTATGGCGTAGAAATGAGGTACAATACAATAATACACTTAAATTGCTTGGAAATGGAAATTGTCATTGACATTTTCATGCACGTTACGTTGTCAATTACATAGCTCTTTTGTTTTTCCTACACTTTATTCCACTTTTACTTTCATACTTTATTCACTAAATTCACGATTTAAGGATACTTTTGTTTTCATTGAGAACTAATTTGTCTGATGGCACATTTTGAACGTTTTAAATTAAGATTGCGTGAATTTTTGTTATAATTTAGTTCATATTTGTGAATAATGTTGAAATTGTAACTTTAAATGTTTTTTTTAAACACGGGCTCGAAAAGAAGAACAATTAAAAGTAGCCAGAATAACATATTTATTAAATGTGTTAAGTTATAGAAGAATAAACTCCATGAAAATATTTTAAATCGAATTAGTATTCTTTTTTTTATAGTATAGCAGACAACGGAGCAGGTGGGTCTCCTATATGTTAAGAGAACACTACCGACCATGGACAACCGCCCCACAGTCCTAGCATTGGTTGTGTTGCCGACTTTTTACGCACATAAGCGTCATTTTTAAGGGTCTCCAATATCCTGACTCACTCTGCGAAACAGTACCGTTTCACGCCGAGTATTCTATGAGCCCGTCGTATCATTAATTAATATAATTCTCTAAAATACTGATTATGTATATTAAAGATTTAAGTGTTTTCACTTTCCTACGCGTGCTAATTGTTATGATGTGCAAAGAATTGCGAACGTCCATGGCCATAAAGTTTTAACTTCGGACTTTTCTCGACCGATTGTGCAACTTATACACACATGCTCTCATTGCGCGGGCATTCTGTCATTATATTACACCAAAACTAAATTGCGGGTTCAGTTAATTTCATTTCATTTTTGTTTATTAAGTAATCCATTGTGTGGATGTATTTACAATGGTTGGCAAGCTAGTAGATTAATTTATATTTTTTAAGTAAATTTGTATCGTAGGTTTAGTTTCATAAGGATTGTTGTTTTATATCGGTATGTTAACGTTCTTAAACGTTTAATAAAACACGAAATACTATTTTTTGACAATTTTAGTTTAGTGTAGCCAAAATGCAATACCAAGGCTGATCTTGTAAGACTTGAGCAAGAATAAAAATAAGCCTGCAAGACTTTTTGGCAGTGATTTTTGGAATTTCTCATTAAATATTTAGACATATTTAATCAATCTGGTTGGTCTTTAGCATGGCCATGCTAATACAACCTCAAAATGATAATTCTTATAGGTTTTTCTAAGATCTGAAGTAAACTTAAATAAATATCAATAGTCTCATAGGTAATTTCAAGACTTGCAAGACCAAGACCAAGGCTGAGAGTGCAATACCAAGATCAAGACCAATACCAGGTATATTGGCGCAAAACCAAGACTGGCTAAGTCTTGGATTTGGGCAACACTAATTTAGTAATTTATTATATTCATAAATGTACCGTTAGTTGCCATTTTTTCTTTTAGAAAACTATTTTGAGCAGTCACTGCACAACGTATTTTACTTTTATGTTAGAATAGTTATCATGTTTAAAAAACTTTAGTAGTCATATCATTTCAACATTCTAGATTCAAGTAACTAAATAGAATCTTCACAATACTGATGATATGATACCGACATACAATGTTGACTCTAAAATATCATTGATCTACTTTTTGTAAGTGTAATATCTACTTACATGGTAGTCAACATGCTGGTCTTGGGATTCGTAGGCGAGATGGGCCACTGGCGCGAGAGCCTCGTGGCCGTAGCCCTCGTCGGCATATCCGTGTCCAAGTTGAATCACGCCGGCTGCTGCTACTGCCACCACGGAGAGGACTACTGCTGCCTGAAGAAAGACAACAAAACTTAAGATTTAGAAGATTCCTAGAAAATCACTTGTAATTAAGTAATTTGTGCAGAATTTTTAGTCTATAATATGAAAAATATTAACCCATGGTAGAGCCATGGTGAAGAATTTGTGGATACACTGATTGGGCCGGCTCGTCCGAAGTGATACCAGAACCTCTGAACATAATCAGTGTGAAGTGGTAGTTTCGCAGTGTTTCGCTGAGTGAATGAGGATATCGGAGACCGTTAAAAATTCCGGTTAAGTGGCGTAAAAAGACGACAACACAACCAATGCGCGGACTATGGCGCGGTTGTCCATGAGCGGTGGTGTTCTCCTCTGCTCCGTTATCCGCTATACCATAAAAAAGTATAATCACTCTATCGAACTATGAGGGCGAATAATTAACTTCGTGGATATAAAATGTACGCTCTAATTCTTATATGACGGGAGGTTTAGCGATCCTTTCACTTGCAACGGGACAAATCACAAAATGCACTTACTTTCATGAACATTGTGTTTGGATAAGGTTTGCTTCGTCAGACCAACCACACACGACTGATACCAAGGAGGTACGCCACCGACTTTTATATTAGGTTAAGCTGTGAGATGCGGCGGCGTACTCTGCGTCTACGCAAGAATATAGCGATTTGATAGTGTGGTAATTACGTAAAATTATAGTACTGTGTACGGTTCAAGGGGAATTAAATGTTTATAAACAATGGAAAACAGGGCATGCATTTCACAGATGATTAATTATATGACAAATATGCTGGTTATATCAGTTCATTAGGAAAATCACGAGAGAAATCTAAAAATATTTTGTTCTAATTAGAATTAGAAGAAATCTCATTTTAAATTGAATTAAATGTGAACTAAGGCTATTGCTTAATGTCTTAAAGAATTCGTTAATATTGATATAATTGGTACTGTACAAGGTAAGAAATGGTAATATGTCTCCATAACTGGTAACTAGTAATTGAATTCACACCAAATGCGACACGAAAAATACAAGTGAAATTAACTATTACAAATAAGAAGTAATTTATAACTTTCTTTTATATTATGTTGTTAAAAAAGAATAACTTAATTGGAACATAAACATTTTAGGGTGAAAATAGTGAATATTATATAAGAAATAAACAGTTAATCTTTTTAATGGTCTTATTACACAATAAAAGCGTTTAAAGCATCCATAATAGGGAAATAAATCACAAAACATCTTGATCACGTCTGGTTGTTTTCTCTAGCTTGTCTTTTGTTTTACGTGACCAATATCCAGCGTTATATATATATATTGTATTATTACAATGATACGAAGACAAACATTTGTTAGGTAACAAAAGTTATACTATTAAGAACTTATATACTTGATATAATTGCTGGTTATAACTTCTAAGGTACCTTGAAGTCTTAATCTCCAGAATAATTAATTTCCCTTTAATTCAAGCTCCAATTACGGCTTGTATGCTAAATATTTTTAGGTAGTCAAGACTAGTGAAAAAAGAAATATGATCTCTAATATAACATTCGACGAGTTTCGTCTAGTTCGACTACTATAATTACATTACTATGAAACACGTATCACTGAAATTTAATCCTAGAAATCCAAATCCATCCATAATGCTATCAAGTTTTAATTTTTAATATGATAGTTTCCAATATAGAGAAAAGTACCCTTGATCTTTATCTTTTTCAAAAATCATTTCAACGGGTACATATGGTAATAATTTTTTTCTGTTAACCCAACACAAACATTTGTTTTCCCGGGATTTGAATTCCGGACCTTCGATGCAACAACGATACAGTGTGATGGAACATTCATATTTTTAGTACAAAATTTATATTTATTTTGTAATATAAATAATCATAAAATCAAAGGCTCAGAAAACATTATTGTTTTTAAAATATATATTTACGAAATAAGTGAGTTTTAACAATGGATATATTTAAAAACAAGCATTTCAATCACCTGATTTTAAATAAATTTTTCAACTTAAAGTTTAAGCCTTAATTTAAAAGACTTATTTAAGAGAGTTTACCTTTACCCTGATCTGAATGTTTAATAAACCGAAAATGCTAATATATTCACATTTTTGTGCTTTAATTGATATTTTATGCAACAAATTATATGTTGATGTGCTAAGTACGCAGTTTTAAGATTACTAATGTTGCAGATTTATGTAAATTAAGATCAGAGCTTCAAGTTCACGAACAAATTTCTATTTCATTGGAGTATATTTTACCTACCATTACATCCGTGAAGTAATGATACAGTCAGTTATAAATAGAATTAAGATTGATCGTAAACAAATTTACTATCACTTAATAATGTAGATAGGCAGATGAAGATAAATGGATTAAATGGAGTTTATAATTTCGAAATTTGCTTGGCAAATAATGATTTTTTTTATTGTGTAACCTACAACGTGTGGGTGGTGGGTCAACATGTGGTTCTTTAATATGGTAAGAGAACAGCGCCGTCCATGGAAAGCCACGCCACAGTCTGCGCATTGTTTGAGTTGCCGGCTTTTTAAGCCGCTTGAGCGGCATTTTTAAGGGCCTCCGATATCCTCACTGACTCTGCAAAATATTACAAGTACCGTTTCACGCTGAGTATTCTGTGTTATTATATATTTTGCTCTTTTAAGACTATAATGGTAATTTATAATTACTCTGATAAAACCAATGGTTAAAAATGAATCAAAAATTTTGCTCGAAAGCTTTTCACATGGTAATTCTCATAAAGTTTTCACTAAATTACCTAAACAACTGAGTCATGCTCTCATGTAAGCCATGGTCTAAATTTCATTTATAAATTGGAGTAATACGAAGCAATTTTTGTAAATTCAAGATATTACGTTACGTAAGTACCTAAAGTAATTAGGCATTGTTACACAAGTTCACACATCCGTGATCGTATTGATTGTTGCAACTCGTTCAAAATTTAAGGCAATTTAATGGATGAACACTTTGATAATCTAGAACCAGAATTTAATACTTGGTCTGTGAGGAGGTATTTCATTCACTTCAATATCTTTTCTACAATAGTAGTATTAATATACATATGTATATTAACAATATATTTACTATACAATATAAATGCATAACAATTTATGTAGGATAAATTTAGTTTGTTGATAACTAACAGTATAATTAAAAGTTTTAACAATGTTTGAAAACACTTTTAAATTAACTTTATGACGCATATAAAGCAGTCTTGCCAAAGTTTATAAGAATTTAATTCAGCTATCATATAAATCATCATCATTTCAACCATAAGACATCCACTGCTGGACGTAGGCCTTCCCCTTGGACCTCCATGAATACCTGTCGGAGGCCACAATTATCATAAATATGAAGGTTAAATATAAAGTTCCTCTACGTATCTTTACATCCAGCCAAAATTTAAATGATTAAAGTAACGTATAAAACACGGCTTTTACAGCGACTTCAAAGTAAAATATACATGAATATAAATTAATCAAATTCACGTAATTTAAATGAATACTATTGGTATATATGGAATATTAATGATTTAGTTATTTCCGCTATAAAGTAAAACACGATGAAGATGACAAGAAATCAATCATGCAAGGTGTACACAAACAATTTTCATAATGACCTTAATTTCTTATAAAATTAGCTCAGTACTTGATATTTAAAGTTCGTAACAGAAATTAATTGGAAAACTAAGTTGCTTTTTGAATAACTTTAAGTATAGGGTGCCTTTAAATAGCCGTTTAATAGGACATTTCTCTTACATATTTATTATATGAACTGGGTAACAATAAACTTATGGTATAAATTACAATTTAGAGAACGATTAGCAAAAGTGACTAATAAATAATAATCTTGAACATAAAATAAATTCATATTTAACAATGTAATAGAAAGTTTGTTTAGGTTATACAAAATAGCATACATAAATAAAACAACACCGCTTAGCTTCAGAATAATAGAATGGGAACGTAAAAAACGATAAATCTTAAATTAATAAGTCAATTTTAAAGTGTAACAGCGTAAAAACGGATTCAGTTAGGTAGACTGCTACGTGATAGAAATTAATGTTTTATTTGATACAGTTACGTATCAACTGTTTTAATTCATACGAGTTGCATAAACAAATATATGCGGCTCGGAAGAAGAACAATAGCTAACGAACAATGCTATTGCAGAAGAGCACTTCCGAAGTGATATTAGCATATTGTAATCAGCGTCCTCTTTGCATTAAAGCTGACAGCTTCTAACATCTACAGAATCTCAAAGAGTTGACATGCGTTACACTGAAAGTTGCTGACGCCATTAGGATTCTAGTTAATTTATAAAAACAATGCCGTTGTGTGAAGAAAATATCATTATATATCCAGAATAACTCTTACTAACAAAAATATATAGTCTAAGCAAATATTTGTGATTGGAATTTAAAGCTGATAGCTACATTCAATAGAGTTAATATAGTTACAAAGATTGTAATTCATTCATAAGTTGGTATTTGATTTTTCAATACAGTTGTTTATTAATTTATCAATTGAATTAAAATCTTTACTAACTTGTGACATAATACTTGATATGGTTAACAAAGTCAATTTCAAGTAATATTTATTACTGGTACAAGTAATTTTAAAATACGGGCAAAATGGTTTAATTAAACGAAACTGCTTGTTTATATGTAACATTTTATTTCTATTGTTATGAACTAAAATAGCGTGAAAAATTAATGGTGAGCTAGTAAAGGAGCAGCGTGTATTAGTGGGGCATGTAGGAGGGACCCAGCGTGTACAATTTGGCCATGATGGATTGCTCCAATAGGTGTTGCGTGGACGACTGGGCCTGTGTGGACGACGGGTACTGCTTGGGCTATGGGTACCTGGGCAGCAGCTGCGTGCGCTGATGGTGCGGAGTTGTGAACAACGGCGTTAAATCTGTAATTACATACATATTCAATTTTATTTTTTTATTTCTATTCTTTAGCGGACAACGAAGCAGGTGGGTCCCTTATATGGTACGAGAACAACGCCGCCCATGAAACGCGCCACATTCCGCAGATTGGTTGTTTTGCCCGATTTTTACAACGCTTAAACGACACTTTTAAGTTCCTCCGATATTCTCATTCAGTCTGCAAAACACAGTACAAGTACTGTTTCATTGATTTTTACATAAATAACAAAAGAGAATTAGCAAGAATATAAACAAAGTTCAAAGGGAGATATAATTTACAATTAC
>DWCF01007662.1:0-10364 GCA_018230265.1 Delias oraia
TAACTTTGAATTTATTTAAAGAAAACGAAAATATCTCTCATATGAATAATATTATTATAGTAATTTCTAAATCCATTCCTTTCGTTGTGTTGCCGGCTTTTAAACAGCTTAAGCGGCACTTTTAAGGATCCCCGATATACTCACTCAGTCAGCGAAACACAGTATAAGTATCGTTTCACTCTGAGTATTTTATGAGCCCGTTGTATCACTTCGGATGAGCCGGCCCAATCAATTAGTGCATCAGCATACACTTCAGCATGGCTCACCCACGGGTGCGATACTATAATGTTACTCGCCCGGCCACTGACAAGTCTTTCCAGAGACGAAATAAATTATAAATTGAATTATAATTGTCCTTGAGCGGGATTCGAACCCGATACCTCTCACTTCATGGTACACTTTTAATACTATTAAACTACCAGGCTCTCTAAATTATATTGTATATTACATACATTTTGATATATGGAATATATAGGTATACTTTTTTAGAATTGCATCAAATTATATACATTTTATGTTATAGCGACCTAAAAGTGGATCTCCTCTATGGTATGAGTACATCGCTACCCATGCATAACCGTTGTTGTTTATGTTGCCGACTTTTTCCGCCGCTTAAGCGATGTAATTTAAAGGGCCTCCAACATCCTCTTTCCCTCAATGAAACACAGAACAAATACCGTTTCACGCTGGTATTCTATGAACCCCTGTTAACACTTCGGACAAGCCGGCCCAATTTGTTTTATTTTCAGCGAAATAAAGTGAAGTTTATTAAAAAAATCTTTAATGTTCAGTTTTAAATACGTATCATATATAATTTTTTGCTAAATGTATGATATAAAAGTTTTCTTGCACGAGGACATATGATACTAATTTGCTTCTGACACTTAGCCTCGACCCAGGTTTATGGCATAGACAAATAAATCTTGTTACACTGTGACCTGTCGCAAGGTTTATATATTATAACCTATTCTTTATGAAAACCTTTTCAATAGAGCCTTTATATTATTAAATAAATGAATTAAAAGACAAATTTCGCCCGTGGGAGAGCCATGCTGAAACATATGCTAACGCACTGATTGGGCCTGCTAGTCCAAAGTGATACCACGTGCTCACACAATACGCAACGTGTAATGGTAGTTGTACTTGAATTGGTGCTTCTACTGTATGTCGCTGAGTGAGGATATCGGAGACTCTTAAAAATGACGTTTAAGTGGCGTAAAAAGCTGGTAACACAACCAATGCGCGGATTGTGGCGCGGTTGTCCGTGGGCGACAGTTTTCTTTTACCATATAGAAGACCGCTCCGTTGTCCGCTATACTATACTTAAACAAAGAAAAAAAAAACACTGTTTAGTGTTAGTATTTTTTTGAAATAACTGAATCTCTGTAGGATCTTACGGCTCTTACAGCTTAACGCGGGTAGGAGGCGAGAAGGAGCTTGCCGTGATTTTAAATTTTGCCGCGACACCAGGACTTCTATTATAAGACATGAAGCTCGGCTTGAGCCTTTACGGAAAGGAAGCCCGCCTGAGCGATCGTTAGATAGCTCACCGAAGTGAGCCCAGCGACCAAGATAGGTCCTCGCCTTCGATTCTGGCGAAGGCGGTTAGTGTAGGTCCCTAGAGAATCCTAACATCTGAATTTTTATCTTTCTCCTCGCGGCCAAAACTAGTAACAGATGTGAATGACTACAACGTACTGAACAAATAAACTCATCGTAAAGTTGATGGGTGTTTGAGTTGTAAATCGACGTTCGAGTGCCATTTAAATGAAACGCAGTTGTGAAAAGAAAACACGCATGTATTTGGCGCCAAAAAATTTTGTTAGTTTATTTCTATAAAATACATGATTTTATATTAACACGGGAAAAGCAAATGTGTTTGATTACGGAGGCAGGAACGAGGTTGTTTGAGGAAATGCATTACGCATTCTCAGCTTGCGAGAGGATTTGTGGGACTCGGTACTACAGAGTGCAATACCCGTACTAAGACCTCATGGTACCAGATCTCCGTAATCAAAGATTAAGAGAACAGAAAGAGCTACGTCCACCGGCAAAAAAAACCTCTCATTTGTATGTTTAACTTGAGAAAACACAGTTTAATTAAAACATTTTTAAAACTTAGGCCGTTTTTAATCTCTTTGATCCTATTTAATCAGTAAAATTAGGAAAATTGCCAGAAATGCTGTAATACTTTCAGCCTACACTCAGATTAAGGTAGAAAAAGAACCGAGTTTCCGTTGGAAAATTTACTTTTTCTATTTTCACCGCCATTTTGTTTTGAGAAACTGTCAAGGAATATGATTTACGATCAGTAAACTGTCTAGCAAGATACCTGCATTGGGTTAAGATGCGTTAAAATATGATTGATTGGTTTGTGTTAGTTGGTATAAGACTATAGAGCAAGTTTTTTATTATATAATTAGGCATGTATAAACGATACAGAAATCCACGCTGTGATTCTGTTGCCGGACTTTTACGTCTCTTAAGTAATTAGTATTAATTTAGTAGTCTTCCGATAGCCAAATTCAACGCACACTAAACATATCTAATAATATAATGTTTCATCATATAATGTTTATCTGGTATTCTGTAAGCACCTCGTATCGATCCGGACGAGTCAACCTAATTAGTGCGCCATCGTATACTTTATACACTACTATTACATACTTTTACATAAAGACAGTTTTAGGATATTCATCGGGTTACTAACAAGCTCTATGAGAAGCCTATAGAACGTACATATTCCTAAAAGGCCGGCAACGCAATCGAGGCTCTGAAAGAACTGGAGTCTATGGGCGGAGGGCCGCTTCTCCTAGTTGAGACTCTTGCTCGTTTACCTCCATATTTTCATAGTAAAGCCATTCCAAATCAAACTATAACTTCTATTTCAATTAGGAATCGAACTCTGGATCCATGAAATCACAGTATCATCCAACACCGCTCGATCATGTCTTAAATATGAGGCAGTCACATGTTCCACAAACCATTGCCTTTACAGCTGAGTACGACCCCCAGTTAGAGATAAAGTGATTTTAATTTCTTTCATCTAAAGGTATATAATGAATGAAATGAAAAGACGATCTCATGAAGATCGTGGGCAACGGCTGGATCCAGATCGCTCAAGATCGTAATAGGTGGGCGTCCTTGGGGGAGGCCTATGTCCAGCAGTGGACTTGGGAAGATGATGATGACGATGAATGGTATATAAAAGAAAATCGTGTTAGTAACTCTACTTATGAACGCCTGAGCTGATTTGGTTGAAAATCGTGGGAGGGTAACTTAGAAGGAGAACTTAGGAGATGGACATAGATTACATTTTATCCGAATACAAATATGGAGTTATTTATAGTATATCTGTTTTTCGGGTTAAGTGTGCTCGTGGTTGCTGAGGGTTCATCATTGGACCCGATATTTTGTGACAGGGCAGTGCGACATCCGTCCACTGGTTTACAATAAACTTAACCGACTTTTGAAAAAATTAAAAGAAGGTTAACTACTCGAAGTATATTTTTTCACTTTTGGCTTTTTTCTATCTCGTCGTCTATAGGTGATATAGATATGAAATTATGTCGCTGTGTAATGTGCCCATTTGTTTTATTAATTTATATCATCTCAGTGAAAGACAGTGCAGACGGGTACAGACTATAGTCAAGGGTGAAAAACAATTGTCTAGCGCGATCTTCCTACTTGAAAATACTTCATGGTACAAAGGTAGCCCCTTTATGCAGAACTTGGTGACCATGATTTAAACCTTGCACGAGTTTCGTACTGTCTTATTTGTAAAAGCGCCTTTTTTTGTTTTTTAAAATTTTATCGCTTAATATTTTATTAATTACAAGTTTATAATCTTAAGGCAACACTGAAAACAAAGCTTATATTGTCAGAATATAAAACATAATTAGTTTACCCCATTGATCATTTTAAGTCGCTAAGTTTTATCGAATAAAGATTTTTTTACTTACCTGGATAGTAGGACTTAAACAAATTGTGTTAGTTGTATTATTATATCTCTTTTTTATTGTATAGCGGACAATGGTCTAGGTGGGTCACCTATGTGGTAAGAGAACCATCGACAACCGTGCCACAATCCGCGCATTGGTTGTTTTGCCGGCATTTTACGTAACTTAAGCGGCATTTAAGAGCCTCCGATATCCCCACTCACTCTGCGAAGTATGCGAAGCTGAGTATTCTTTGAGCCCGTGCTATTACTTCGGACGAGCCGGCCCAATTAGTGCGTCAGCACATGCTTCAGCATGGCTCTACCACGGAGGTATTGAATATATAAGAATATACTTTGCTTTCATAGCAACTATAAGTTTATTTATAATTATTATATAGTATAGAAGTTCATATATGTTTCGAAATGAACAAATTGAGTGTTATCCTCGAAATATTATTAAATGGCTACCTCACATCTCAAAGTACTAAGGACCCTTTGGCGTTCACACGTCGAGGGTACTCCAAGGTTTTAGTTGACGTAGTATCCGGGGTCGCTTTGTTACTTACAGCTTCTTAAAACATCTATAGGCTACTTGCCTATAATATGATAAAAGACATAAGAGAAAGAATCTAGGCATCAGTGTAAATGTCATCTATCAATAAAATATTCTAATATATCTCCTTTACATGTTTTTACTATGGTATTGCGGACAACGGAGCAGGTGGGTCTCCTATATGGTAAGAGAATACCGCTACCCATGGACAACCTCCAAAATCCTTACCCACTCAGCAAAACTTAGTAGAAGTAACGTTTCAAATACAACTGCCATTTCACGCTAAGTATTCTGCGAACCTTTGGTATCACTTCGAACTTCTAACTTAGTGCGTCTGCATATGCTTCAGCATACCTCTCTCACGGGCGACAGTATTAAGACACTTTCCCGGCCACTATCGAGTCCTTCTATAGTCCAATAAATTAAAAATTAATTTATAACCTTCCGGACCGGGATTCGAATCCGATACCTCATGCTTCACCGTAGTCTTTTAAAACCATTTAGCTACGAGACTGTTAAAATAAGCTTTTAATGTGTATATTTTGTATGTATATATTATTGTTATGTATATAACAAACTCTCTAGTAATGTAAGAGAACTTTCTGTGATAAGTTCAAATAATATGTTAAATCTAATTAATGTATGAAAAATCTTGAAGATTATATTTATGACAAAACTTATTTTATATGATACAGCGAGCAACTGACCAAGTAGGTCTCCTCTATGGGTCACCATGTCAATCACCGCAGGCTATGGACAACCGCGACACAATCCGCGCGTTGGTTGCTGCCTTTTCACGCCAATTATGCGGACGAACTCAACGTACTTCCGGTATACTTATTCATCTATGGGACTTAGTACAAGTACCGTCTGCTGCTGGTGTTCTGTGAGCTTTATTAGAACTTTTTGATTTGCCTTACAAGCATGCCACAGATAAGATATAAACCAAAGACAATAAATCTACGTGGCCTCAGTCTGGCTTTAATCAGTTAGTTTTACGATACATTGTTTTTAGTATTACGAGAATTCCACGTACGTTCTTTGTAGATTTATGAATAGCACGCCCTATTTCTTGTCCTAAATAATGTAATTAGAAATTACTATTCGCGCCTTCGTCTGTGAGCATAGACATTAATTATACTGTATAGTTCCTTATCTGTGAATATTTTCATTCCATTTTACATTTTACACTTATATAAAACCTTTATAAAGCAAATAATAATTTAGGATATATCATAAATAATAATTTAAATAATAAAACTATAACTTATTTAATTAATTAAATAACTTATTATATACTTAGTATTTCATGATACACAGATCTTTTTACATTTCTAAAGAAATTAATATTTTTTTTTGGAATTTTGCCGCGCTTAGGGCTGTCACTGTCTATGAACGTAATGTCATATTGTTTTGATTGCAAAGATCTTAACGCGTAATGGTGGTAAAAGTAAATAAAATTACATTTAAAGTGATATTAAAAATATTGAAAAAGTAATTTTTAGACGAATACAAATTATTATAATTTTAGTTATGTACAGGTTTGTATTAATTGCATTGTGCGTGTTAGACATATAAGATATTATATAATATTTTAAAAAATAAATAAAATCTTTATTTATAGGGTCTATTCATTTATTAAAAAGAATAAAAGGTTTATAAGATCTTAAAAATTCTTAAAAATACGTAAAATTTTATGAAAAATAACCAAAGAATTATATAAACTATCAGATAACAAATAAAAATGGAAAATTAAATCAATTTCAATGAATGTTTTATTCATTACTGTATTAGTATTACTGATTAAACTATTTTATGGACAAAAACGTAACGTAAAATCTTCATTTCACATCAACTGGATTGCTATACTCCCGTAGGAGAGCCATGCTGAAGCATATGTTATCATACCGTTGCCCATGGGCGGTGATCTGTTATCATAAGATCGATATCATAATAAAAATTACCTTGTAATAAATTATTATTAGAAGAACTGTAATTTGCTTGATTACCATTGAAATTTATACAAAGTAGTCATAATAAGTACCAGTTTTATAGTTAAATCTTTTCAAATGTCTGATTCTTGTATATATTATAATATTCTTCCAAAAAAAGCTTTCACAAAAGCTCATTTTTTGAAACATCTTCCAATTTAGATAATTTATGCAAACAATCGTCTGAACTTTCGGCTTTACTTCTTTGGATATTAATTCTAGTATAATTTCTTTATGAACGAAACGAGTCGGCTCTTATTCGTAAAATTTGTTATTACAGTGTTTCTTGAAGGTCGTATTTAATGGCTATAATTCCATCCCAGTTTCACGGAGATTCAAACTTGGTCAATCTTTATGGATATATTAAGTTTTTATAAAACCGGAGGCAAATGAGAAAGATGCGTCCAGGTATGTGGTTCACCGCCCGTGGACTTTCCAAACCTCAGCTGCAGCAGGTGGGTTTACAAATGTGTAGTGCCCTTTACAAAATTTCATAAAAACGCTCAGTTGTGAAACGGCAAACATCGAGATGATACGATAGAAACTTTTCTATTCTGCCTCGATTTTCGATGCTGGAATTCAGCTGCAAATATTAACAGCTCCTCAGAACATACCCCGTAATACATTCAATAGAAGATACTGCGGGAATCGAGAGTTTTGGGATAAATTTAAATATTATGGGGCCATTTTTCAGACGAAATACAATCCAATTATACAGGAAAAACAATTTGAAGTTTGATAATTAATTTTAACGGCATTTTGTGCTTCGTATTACCACTCTTTGGAAACAGCCGCTTGTCTTTTAAATCATTACGACTTAGGGATCTGGTAAACAGATGGCAAATATCTTTTGAAGGTGGGCATTAACTCGTGTCTAAGTAGCTTACTGTCCATGAGCAGTGGACCACTTATAACAGATGAGTCTAAGTATTTAACGAGGCTCTCAGTAGTTATTAGACCCTCGTAGTTTATAAGTTATCCATGAAGCGAGAGGTATCGGGTTTGCATCTGAATAATAGTAATTTAATTTATAATTTATTCGGTCTCTGGTAGGGCTTGAGAGTGGCCGGGCGAGTGTCTTAATACTGTCGGTGGGAGATCTATGCTGAAGCATATGTGGCGCCCTAATTTGGTCGGCTCGTCCGAAGTGATATCAAAGGCTCACAGAATAGTCAGCGTGAAACGGTACTTGTACTGGTATACAGTGTTCCACTGAATGAGTGAGGATATCCAAGGCCCTTGATATTGTCGTTTAACTGGTGTAAAAAGCCGGCAACACAACCAATGCGCTTTTAGCGTGGCTGTCCGTGGGCGGCGGTGTTCTCTTACCATATAGGAGATTTTCCTAATCCGTCGTCTGTTGTACCATAAAAACATGAGTCGCTGGTTTGTTTACCTCTCGCTTTAAAAAAGAAAAAATTTAAGCCATTAGAAAATTGTATTCAACAAAAATCTACCCCCACGGGGTTTCAATGAATTCTGAAATCAAGTTATTTAAATAATCCAATCTCGTATCAAACGTTATGACCCCGATAAAAGTATTACCATATTTTCTCGTTTTAGGCGGGAACTTGACAGTGAGTTGAGACCTTCTTTTAAGCGTCTTCAAGGAGGTTTTTCTCTTTGATGGATTCGCTTTATGCTTTGATTTTTATGATTATATGATGCCAGAGAATGCGTAAAAATTAAAATAAATGTATTTTATAATACTTTCTCTCATTTATATGGAGATTTGGTTCGGTCGCTAGCTCGTGGAGGGCTTGCCCCAGGGGTAAGCTGATTGCCAAACTAAAAATTATTTCACAACTAATCCAGCGATAAAATGTTTTTTTAACACCTAGGAACTTGTAAATTATTATTACAATTTTTTATGGTTTAGCGAACGACAGAGCAAATGGATTTCCTATATGGTAAGAGAACACCGCTGTCCTTGCACAACTGCACCACAAACGCGTTGTATTGCGCTAAATACACCGTTTAAGCGGTATAATTTCAAGGGCCTCCAATTCCTCGCTCACTCAGCGAAACACAGCACAATTAAGGGTGCAATTTTTCTCAAAAAAATGTCTTAAAACGTCTAAAATCTATAGTCCCACAAAAGATATTAAATAATAGTTAAAAAGTCAATTTTTATTTTAGTAACATACAATAAAGATCAATCGGTAGAGAAGAGGTCCTGGGAAGAAATAACAATTATCCAAATACAAAATTTGTGTATCGCTTTCCAAATTTCGCTGAGAGTCTATAATTGGTGCCGGTGTCATGAACCGGGTAGAAACGAGGAAGTAATATGTTTGAACTTGGTAGTTACGGCTTGTAAAAAAAATAAATTATTTATGTAATTGCGGACTACGGAGTAGGCGGGTTTTCTATATGATAAGATAACACTGCCGCCCATGCACAACCGCGCCACAGTCTGCGCTTTGGTTGTCTTATCGGATTTTTAACACCTAAGCGACTTAAGTGCCTCCGATATCCTCACTCACTCAGCGACTCACAGTAAAAGCTCCGTTTTAAGTGCAACTACCATTTCACGCTGAGTATTTTGTGAGCTCGTGGTATCACTTCGGACGAGCCGGCCCAATTAGTGCGTCAGCAAATGCTTCAGTATGGCTCTCCCATGGGTGCGACATTAGTAAGACATTCGCCCGGCCACTGTCAAGCCCTTCCACAGACCGAATAAATTATAAATGAATTTATAAAAGTCCGGACCAGGATTCAAACCCGATACCGCTTCATGGTCGACTTATTAAACCACTTAGCTTCGAGTCTATTTAACATACACTTATTTGTATATACAACATTAAATGTCAAAGCAGAACTAAAGGAAATCCTTTTTTTTCAGAATTAAATGGCTCGGCGGTGAAGCGAGACACTTTCTGTGCAATGAACAAATTTAAATTCAAGTGTTTATAAAATGCTTTCATGCAAAGTATTTGGTGTTCTGTGTAGTGGGGTGAAGAATTAGTAATGGGTTGTGGGCAGAGTAAAATTAATTTATACCCGAGGCGAAAAAATGGCGGAAAAGGAAGTAGCGCGAAAAAATCAGGTGAGCGGGGATTACCCACTTACATATGAACTTAACGTGCTTAAAGTGTTCTGTCTCGCTTTTACAATAGCAAATACACGTGAGTGAGAGTGTGACAGAATGCTTTTAAATTTATATTGGTAGTTAATGTTTATCGATTTATTTGCAATTATTTGTTTATTGCACTGTCTCGCATACTGTTTCTATGGATTTTTGAATGTTATAGAATTATTTAATGTAATGTACATTACGTAACGTATTAAATGTAATCTAATATTTTTGTTAAGATTTTTCTTAAGTTCTGCAACGTTTTGAGTCTGTAAGTATCGTCTTTATTTATAAAACTAACATTTACATGAATAATACAATAAAAGCGGATATAATTATTAGACACTTAATAAGACAGATAAACTTTTATTTCTATCCAATATATATTTGCCAGCACAATTTTAAAATTATACTTGATAATGGCCGATCTTAACACTGTTTCAGTGAGAGAACCACGCTGAACTGTAAATTGCACTAGCAGTCACAAAATCCCAACGTGAAATACTTGTACTATGTTTCGGTGAGTGAGTGAAAATACCAAAAGAGAAGTTTTCTTAAAATTAAAATTCTTTCTACATATATATCGCGCAGCATAAAAAACCGGCAACAATCAAATTATAATTTAATAATCATCGTCATCATCATCAGCATATCAAGTCCACTGCTGGACATAGGCCTCTCCCAATACCTATTACGATCTTGAGCGATCTGGATCCAGCGAATTCCTGCGACCTTCGTGAGATCGTCTTTCCATCGCGTGGCGGGACGTCCCACTCTGCGTTTTCCGGTACGCGGTCGCCACTC
>DWCF01007663.1:0-10362 GCA_018230265.1 Delias oraia
TAAACTAATAGATACATGTGCTTTGAATATCGACCGGTTTTTTCAAGACCAATATCTTTAAGGCACGTCAGGTGCCAGCGTGGGATGACAGTGATAAGTACTCACCCGGCCACTGTTAAGCCATTTCAAAGATCGAATAAATTATATTATGAACGGGATTTAGCCCGAAACTCGACGGCTCGACTACGTATTTCATTCTCTTACCTCATATCATCAACAAAGAAAACATTTTGTTTATGATTTCTCTAAATACACAATACACTATATTACACTAGATAATATTTACCCTTAAACAGTATTTACTTTTAATCTTTGAGTGAGTGAGGGTATATATTTTATATAGAAGGTTTTATAATTGAATATCAGTGGCTTTTGAAATACTAATACTAAAGTTGTTATTATAAAATAGGAATTGGTGGTAGAGATATGTGTATTTTTACAGCCGAGTCATAAAAATATTAAACAAAAATTAACATTTAGGGGCATAAAAATTAGATCTTATTCAATATCCAGACAAAACTCCATAAAAATAGATGCAATCGTTTCGGTTTTTATCTTTACCCTACACCTACACATTATCTTTAGTCGTGGGAGAGCCACGCAGACGCACTAATTCGGCTGGCTTGTCTGAAGTGATACCACGGCTTCACAGAATACTCAGCTTGAAACTGTACTTGTACTGTTTCGAAGAGTAAGTGAGTATATCTGAGGCCTTAAAAAATGCGCCCCTTTAGCGGCGTTAAAAGCCGGCAACACAATCATGCGCGGACCGTGGCTCAGTTGTTTATGGGCGGCGAAGTTCTTAGCATATAGGAGACCCACCTGCTCCATTTTCCGTTATAGAAAAAAAACACCATATTGAAATATAAAACACTATATTAAAATGTATAAACTGTTGGATAATATGAAGAAATGCAAACTTACCAAAACTGAAAACATCTTGGAACTATTTCGAGTCTCTACTGAAATTGAACTGAAGTTTGTTAATTAGTGGAAGCTTATATACTTCGGAGAAGTCAAACAGCAACAAAAAGGTGTGTAGTCGCGATTTGTGTCGCCAAGGCCTTCCTGAATGGCTTCCCCGTCAACAAAAGAATGTATAATACGCCTTAACTTTGTTAAAATCATCTTTTCTTTGACGGCCTTGTCGGTGCCACAGATGACAATTAGAATTGTTGATTCATTTGGTTTCGTTACACCATTTTGGGTAAACCCGGAATTATTAGTGATACTGTGACATCCCGATAGGTGAGTGTGTCAGAATTGCTGATTCCTACGCATGGACGATACAGTTTTATTGGTAAGACCCTAGTTACGCCATCATTGTGCATTTGCTATGAACATATTCTGAGTGGAACGTATGCTCTTGCAACCTACATATTACCAGGTTAGTAGATATAAGCCATACAAATATTTTGAATAGATTATTTTTATTAGCGGAATAACTTTTCGCATTTCCAAGATGGAAAAAGAATTTCATAATCCAGTAAAAATCCTATTTTTTCTCTCAAAAAGATAAAATCACATACAAATTTCTCAAACATGGCAAAACCGTGAAATATATATTGTACCTGAAACAGTGTTTCGCTGAGTAAGTGAGGATATTAGTAGATAAGGCCCTTAAACATGCCGCTTAAGTGGCGTATAAAACCCGGCAATACAAACAATGCGTGGTGGCGCGGATATCCATCGCCGGCTGTGGTCTTTTATCATGTAGGAGACCCATCTGCTCCGTTGTTCACTGTACCATAAAAAAAAGAACTGCCCAAAATGGTCAAGATGTTGTGTATCATTTACATGTTGAAAATTCATTTTTATTTACATAGATTATTTTTTAACTTTATGGTATAAGTAAATTTATGAGAATAAACGTTGCCACGAATTAAAAATAACATTGGCATAATAATTTATTCGGTCATATTATATTGTATGTCGTTAGTCCCTGCGTCAGAATCAGAAGTAGTAAGAGTATGGGGAAGCGTAGGTGTAGGCTGAATAGGCGACTGGGGAGTATGCTGAGTACGCTGAGTAGGTGAGTGGGGCGCTGTAAGCGGCCACAGGTGCGGTGTATGCTGCCAGCGGGGCTGTGTATACCAAAGGCTTGGCTGCGGCAAAAGCCAGCATGGCGAGGAAGACCAACTGAAAAAAAAGGAATTAAATTTAACCATGTTTCAGTATTAAGATAACTTTTAATTTTTTGTTATAGCATACAATGGAGCAGATGGGTATAATATTTGGTGAAAGAACACCGCTGCCCATAGACAACCGCGCCACAGACCGCGCATTGGTTCTATTGCTGGCTAAACTCTACTAAGCCGGCAATTTAAGGGTCTCCGATATCCTCACACGCTCAGCGAAACACAGTAGATGCTCCGTTTCAAGTATAACTACCATTTCACGTTGAGTTTTCTAAGAGGCCATGGTATCAATTCAGATGAGTCAGCACAATAAATGCGGCAGCACTCAGAGTATAATAGACACTCTCCCGGCCACTGTCAGGACTTTCCAGAGACCGAAAAAAAAAATATAAAATTATAATTGTCTGGACCGGGATTCAAGCCCGATATCTCTCGCGTGATGGTAAACTTATTAAAGCACAAAGCTACGAGGCTGTCAAGACTATGTTTAACTATAAATGTAAGTGCAACGGGAATATTATAAGAAAATGTCACTTACGTATTTGAACATTGTGTAATTGCTCAGTGAACACTGACAATGCATAGACAATCCGACCAATATATATATGATGACACCCCATTCTTGGCGAAGCATCGCAAGGACACGGCACCAGGACGCAGACGCGGTATGAATACCATAGCTGCATCATTGTTTCGAAGGTACAGGTTGTTTTTGGGATGTGTTTACTAACATGTTAAATAATTAAATCTATTTGAGAGAATACGTTAAATGTTTACATTTTAAAGAAAATATTTTAAATAATCATATTTAATTAAGAAAATATAATACATAATTACATTTATATACAAAAATATATCAAATATTTACATTTACATATGAAAATATGTTAAATAATTACATTTATATATGAAAATATTTTAATTAATAACATTTGGTTGAGAAAATAAGTTAACATATACATTTAGTTCACAAATTAGATTAAATAATTATTACACTTATATCAGAAAATATATGAAATAATTAGTGGACCCGGCAGATGTCGTCTTGTCGGTAGGCCACCTACCGGGTCCGATATACGTGACAATTTCTATGATTCCTTTAAGCCAATTTAAATAATATCATTATAATTTCAAACTTATATAATATTCTGATTTATCAGATATATTTTTGCAAAATTTCACTAAAATTTGTCTTATAGTTTTTACATGAAATATTATGTTTGTATTATATTATATTTTGTTGTTAATATATTTTGATACATTTCAAAATATTTTTTCATACACAAAATAGAACAGCCTGTGACCGTTCTAATCATACTTAAAGGATTCGTATAGAACATTCGATGTACGTGGACGCATTCAAATTTATCGTGTATCCTTAACGGACAGACAACAGGACACAAAAAACGACCTTGAACTTGTATATCAACGACAGAAAAAATCTTTACCTAAGCTTTGTTAAATTGAAGATGGTAGTTTTGACAGATTTATTATAGTCTGAGGATATAGAGTTACTATAAAAATATTGATTGCAAGCCCTATTTAGGCATTTTGTACCGATCCCCCGTTCTATGGAAACAGCTGCCAGCAGAGATATTTCCAAACCAATACGACTTTCCTTGACCTTCAAGAATAGATTATTTTAATTTAAAAAAATAATTATTCATTAATGGACGGCAACGCATCCGCAGCTCAGCTAAGGAAAGCGGTCTGATCATTGAGAGCGACCGTTTTAGTCTTCATTTTTCTAAAACAAATGATAGATTGTATACTAATCTTATTTGTACTTTTAATAATCAAAATGATCACCCCAAACTTGGGTATAAGTCAAATCAAACTCATTTATTTATCATAGAATTTTACAATTCAATGAAATGTGAATTATTCACAACAGCTGTTGAGGTAATTTTATTTTAATTATAATTAATTTTACGCGGTTTCCAAAGTTCTATTGCAGAGAAAACGGCAAGTAACTGAACCACACCGTTTTTCTCTAATGAAGCAACTTTTCGTTAGTACAGTTTGACACAATATTTGTATTATCATATGTGGACTGAGCTTATTATACTGTGATGTCACAATTTATTTAACTAGATCAGACAAAATGAAAACAAAACACATACACAATGTAAATGAATAGAAGAACAATGAAAAATTTGTAGTTTTAAATTTATTTCTTTTATAACAGTACACTCTTTAGGCTTCTTCAGGTTAATAGCAAAATGAGGTTATTATGAATTGAATTAGAGCCTTCTCATCTTCTTATAAATTGAAATTCTACAGTTTATTACCTGTCAGATTTTCGATGTTTTATAATGCATTCCCATCATTTTATAAATTACATGAATATTATAAGAAAGCTTTTTTCTAAGGCAAACTTAAATTTTATAAATTTAATAACTTTTATCTAAAGTACGTGTATTTGACGCCACGCTATATACACTTAGTTTGTGACGTCACATCTTCATGGACGTCAAAACACTTTCACGTGCAATGAAACAGTACAGGATTTGATGCTGGTATTCTGTGAGCGCATGGTATCATTCCAGATGAACCGACCAAATTAGTGCATTAGCATTTTGTTTATAGCACAGCGGTCAATGGGGCAGGCAGATGTTCTCTATGTTAAGAGATTACTACCGCCAATAGACAAGTGCATCACACTTTGTGTTGCCTGCTTTTACACAGCTTTCGCGATATAATTTCAAGAGCTTCAGATATTCTCACTCACTCCATCATAGTACAGTAACTATTTCACGCTGGTACTCTGTGAATAATTTACAAATAAATAATAAAACTATGCAGACCTCGAAAAGAATTTAGTACCCACATCATACTGGTATTTAAGATCACTGACCTATATTTTTAAACCTTTTCACCGATATATTTCCAATTAATATGACTTTTAAACGTCTGAGGACGCTACACAATGAAAATTAATTAATGATCAAAGGCTCGGTGGACATATTAAGAGACCTTTACGTGGCAATAGACTATTAAATGTCATTGTGACGCTCAAATGAGTTAGCGGTTGGCAGGCGCCGGTGTAGGGAGTAGAGATGACGTCACTCCTGCCAATATGAACAATGAACGCTGTAAGTGTATAGAATAAATAATTCAAGAAAATTCTAAACGTTTTTTCAACAAGTTACCATAAGAAAAGATTAATGTGAAGTTTTTACCCTTGGGAGAGATATGTTGAAGCATGCTAGCGCACTGCAGGCTCGTCATGAGGCTCACAGAGTCAGTGTGAAATGCTTGTGAGTGAGCGCACCGGAGGTTTTTGAAATTTATCCGCTAAACTGTGTAAAAAGTTTTTTGTTTATCAAGTATATGTGATTCTACGCCCATGGACACCCCCAGCCACGTTTTTAATTATGGCGCTTTTTTTAAGCTCCAGTCCACGCTTTGCTTGTGTTGCCAACATTTTAAGTCGCTTATGCGGTAAGTGGGTGTCGTAAGAGGCGACTAAGGTACAAACCGGAGGGTGGTCAGTAGCGTCCTCCGCGTACTATAGAAGCTAACTGCGATCGCCAACCCGCCTGCCAAGCGTAGCGATTATCTATATATATATATATAGGGTCCTACGGCTGAAATTATAATGATAATGAAGCTGCATAATTTCAAAAGCCTCCCATATGCTGACTCACTCAGCAAACCACAGTATCGTTTTACACTGAGCATTTTATGAGCCTGTTGTATCACTTCGAACGAGCCGGCCCTATTGGTGGTACAGCATGGCACTCGCAGACACTCGCCCAGTTACTGTCAACCCCTTACAAAGACCGAATAAATTATAAATTTATTAATAAATTCTTTTAACTTTAAAGTAGAATTTCAAAAGAAATCTTCAGTGTATTCATTTGCTTAAACGAAATAATTTAACTTTTGAATAAGTTTACGATTTGATGTTTCAATCGTTTGTATGCTCAAATGTAGAGGCAATAGATTTCATAGAAGATAATATTTAAAACTAAGTTCAGACTGTGAAAATAAACCTAAATCTGTTTCTCTGAATAGAAAGTTTGACTTATTGAGTTTGTACAACCTTCACTTGAATTAAGATAATAAAAAACATGAAAAAAAAAGAAATGACAAAACAAGTCGAATAACAACACCTCCTGATTTACACAAATTATAAACTAAATTAAATATTTGATTTAACATAAGTTTTTATCGTTACATTACGTACATTCAGTCCATTGCGTTCTAATATTTAGTTTTTTTGGCATCTGTGACTAGCAATCACAATTTTTCCAATATCAGTAAAATGATGTTTACATTCTAATATCACTCAGTATTCAAAATATGACTTTTCGTTCATAGGCAGTGACAGCGCTAAGGGTGGTAACATTCAAATTAAAAAATACAGATTTCTTTACATATTTAAAATAGCAAAAAATGTCAAATTAAGACAAACAATAAACTGATTGACAAATGATAAAATATATGTAAAAATTGTTTCTATATGCAGGTGGGAGAGTCATGCTGAAACATATGCGGACGCATTAATTAGGTCGACTCGTCCGAAGTGATACCACGGGCTCACAGAATCATCATCATTTCAAACTATTGTACTTGAAACGTTGCCTCTACTGTGAATGAGGATATTGGAGGCCCTTAAAAATGCTGCTTAAGTGGCGTTAAAAGCGGGCAACACAACCAATACGGCGGCGGTGTTCTCTTACCATATAGGAGACCCACCTGAACCGTTTTCCGCTATACTATTAAAAAAATGTGAATAATTAAAAAATATTTATTTCAAGTAATTGACTTTTTCTGTTACAATTGATCCTGTCTCGTTCTTTAATTTCTTTCTTTAAAATATTTCTTTAATTTAATCGGATCTCTGTCTGTCTGTTTTATGTGTATTTATTCCGTTTTAATCATGCATTTTGAACTTTTTGACGTTGAAAAAAAACTTGTCAATTAAAACTATTACTTCAACTTGTTAAGTTTGCTCCAACTATTAGAAAACTGACCTTATTTATATATTTCCACATAACTAGACAAAAGCTTGAAACTTTAATTGTTTATTGATTATCTTCTAAACTAATGAGGTGGTTTGTAGGGCACGAGATCAATGAATTTCAAAGGCAGTATTAAATTACATGGTTTATTTCGTTAGTCGTTTCAGGTACTTATTTCAGTAGTACAGGTGCTCTGTAGGCGGCGAAGGGAGAGGCGTAAGCTAATGGGGCTGTGTATGCAGCAATTCGGGCATTGTAAGCTGCCGCTACAGGGGCTGTGTAAGCAGCCGCTACAGGTGCTGTGTATGCTGCTGCTACGGGAGCTGTGTATGCCGCTGCGACGGGGGCCGCGTATGGTCCTGCTACGGAAGCTGTGTATGCTGCTGCTACGGGGGCTGTGTAAGCAGCTGCTACGGGTGCAGTGTATGCTGCTGCTACGGGAGCAGAGTACGCAGCTGCAACAGGGGCAGTGTAGGCAGCGGCTACGGGAGCAGCCACCACTGGAGCGCTGTATGCTACGGAGTGAATACCAGGCTTGGCTGATACAAATGCGAGCAGGGTAGCGAACATGATCTATAAAATAATATACGATTAGGAAAAACTTTGATAACGTTATGTCTCAAGCTGAAGGCGGATTCATTAAAATGTCTATGTTTAGTTGTGATAAATATATAAATGAATAAAACAACTAATTCATTTTAACTTACTTGTTTGAACATTTTGATTGTTTATTTGTCTTCGTGTCAAGTGAAAGCAAGCGAATGATGCTGTACCAAGCAAAGCCTACACTTTAAATAGCCAGAACGAGAAATATATTATTCCTAACATGCTTTTCGTTTGGTGGGTTTCCTAACTGCAGAGAAATACTGCTACACATTCAAGACAAGCATCTTGGATGCTATTATTCAATGCGTACTAATAAAGGTAGTTCAGTTTGTTCTGAAAACAACACGGTATGTGAATATTTTGTAACTAATAATTGAAATCAAGTAAATGTAAGTATTTACTTTTTTATGGTATAGCGGACAACGGAGCAGGTGGGTCTCCTATATGGTAAAAGAACATCTCCGGTAATGGACAACCGTGCCGTAGTCCGCGCATTGGTTGTGTTGCCGGCTTTTTATGTCAATTAAGCAGAACTTAACATGTAATAAACCACTTGCTCGAATGTCCGTTATAGAATAAACAAAATGTATTGTATGAACCGTCCATCTAAAAATGCTGAGCTCGACCGCGTTGCATCAGAGGTCAACCGGCGCGTGCGCAGCGTACTGACGCCGCCATAGTTGCACACAGCTTGGAGGTCAATGTGCCGATTTAATTTGGAGCACAATGTGGAGCCAAGGGTTTTGATGCCCTTGTGATATAAATAATCATTTAAACAACTTAAATAATAAATTTGAATTAATTTTGTGTAATTTTTTAAAATCGAATTGTTAGTGGTAGATACAACCACCAACTATATTCCCTAATACATATTTTAGAAGCTGTATAATTTTTTTTTTATTTATAATTTGTATAGTAATTACCTGAACCGTCAAACGTTGTTTTAACATTGTAATATAAAAGTAAAATATATGATGTAGTAGAATTTTTTATAGGCATTATCAAGTTCTACAAAATTTCTCTACAAATGAATTATATCATATCATCTTATAGTTAAGAATATCCGTCCGTAAGAAAAATTAACCTCCGATCGTTTTTTAGACCAACTTTGTAACTGCCATGAAAAAATCGAAATAAAATATAGGCTATGTTCAATCATAGGCTATGTTTAATCACAAATACCAATTATCATTCAAGATCAGTTCAGTAGATCATCACTAGATATTACCCGATACAATGTCACAAACTCAGAAACTTTGACTATTTCTTAAATTTCTATAGATTATATAAAATAATCAAATATAATTAATTAATCGTGTAACTTTTTTACAAATGGAAAATTTAGTGGCAGAGACAGACACCATATATGTTCATTTTAGACGCTGTATTATATTTTGGTTGTTTTTAAATTGTATAAACTATAATTGAGCCAAATTGTAATTAAATTATTAATAGGAACTTCAATGCCACCTTTTCAATATATAAAATATTAATTTAATACCACATAAAAAAAATAATTAAAAGAGTATACAATTTTACAATTAATTACCAAACAATTTAAATTATAAATTAAGAAAAGAATAAGTTCGAATGCAAAGTAAAAGATTTTTGTTCACTAATTTATTATAAAAGCACAGATAATCAAATTTGATAAAGTTTCTTGATTGTTTTTCTCAAAATTGGACTTATATTTATACTTGAGCGGCGTAAAAATCCTGCAACACAACCAAAGCGCGGGCTGTGGCTGTCTAATTTGGCAGTGTTCTCTTACCATATAGGAGATCTGCTCTGTTACCGGCTATAAAAAATACTACAAAGCTATGCTTATTATTCTAAATATTTGCTCCGTATATAGTTCATTCATCTTGAATATGCATTAGATTACAATTCTCTAAATCTTTTAAATAAATAATCTTGTATATAGCTTAAAAATGCGGACGAGTCGCTTGGACTGTTAGTACACAGCGTAGTAACCTTCACTTCAGTAACTATAAAACGCGAGTACTCGAAATCAAACATCATTCGATCACAAGACTTCGATAACACATCATCAAAATGTTTAAATTGGTGATTATTTCTTGATTTACATATTGTCATCCATCATGTTTGTATTACGCTGAAAGTTCTATTTTAGAATTTCAGCGAAACAAGTATTTTTTACGCTACAGCGGCATCGGAGCGGGCTGGTGAGAGATCTTCTCTGTGGTAAGAGATCGTCGCCGCTCATGGATAACTGTGCAACTGTTTTTACGCTTAAGCGGTATAATTTTAAGAGCCTCCGATATTCTCATTCAGTGAAAGATAGAACAGTTACTGTTGCACGCTGGTATTCTGTGAATTCTCGGGTGTTTGAATTATTCAGAACCGTGAATGTGTCTGGCCTGCGGTGTTTAAATATGTAATACTAGGTTTTCTATTTAAATCTATTTTTTAATTTACAGTTCGTATTCGCCTGCTTCCTGGCCTTCGCCGCCGCCAAGCCCAGCGTGGTTCCGATTGCGTACACGGCTGCTGCCTACACCGCCCCCGTAGCAGCGGCGTACACAGCGCCCCTAGCATACTCAGCATACACATCTCCTCTCGCCTACTCTGCCTACTCCACCTACGGTTATGCCTCCCCTTACGCCGCCGCATACTACGTTCGCTGA
>DWCF01007664.1:0-10361 GCA_018230265.1 Delias oraia
CATCTCTTTCCAACATGTAGCGCTGTCTCATGAAATATCGCTCGCTGCCGCTGCTCCTGTGCTTACAATGAAAAACAGTGGCAGCGCGTGGCGCGCGGGGTGGTTTTTTTTAAATCGCTTTAGTCCTATAGTTATTAAAAAAACTAATTAATTTAGTTATATTTAACATTTTTATGAAATTAATAATACCACTATAACAGTTGCCCTGCACGAGATACGGAGTTATGCCTATACAAAAAAAACATAACACTCGTTGAGATTTTTTAAATGATGTATGGTAGAAAAATGTTACAACACTTAGGACGAAACCGCCCATTGTCGTTTAAAAGACGCTAAAAATTATAAAAAAAATAATTATCACATACAACAACACGTAATAAGCTATTTATTAGTCAACAGATGTGTGTATTTGAGAATCTCAAGGCGAAATTCTTGCGATGTACCGCAACTCTCTCAAAAAATAAAAAATACATTGCGCCCATAAAAATTAACCACTGCCCAAGTTAGTATTCCCAGAATCACCGCCAACCATTTCATATCAAAAGACGTAATCAAAAAATACTTCATGGATTATGTTATTGCACAGATTACATTTTAAATCGCACATGTACACAAAAATGTTCCACAAGGATAACTCCGAGAAATATCGAATGACCTAAATGCCGTATTTCACAATATCTCGATGCTAATTAATTATCCAAAAACTGGAATAAATAAATTTTTCGGTAACGAAGACACTACCTTGAACCACTGGCTACATCCATTTTTAATTAGTATCTATACCATTTTAATAAAATTATTTAACTATGTGATGAACCCTTGCCTCAAAAGAAATTGCCATAAGCTATATTATATATATTAAATACATATTTAGAAGCTGGTAAGTAACAGTGTATTCATTTCTTTACAATATTTCACTAAAAGCGATCAACGCGAAGATTTGGCTTGTGGCTAAGATGTATAGCCATCTAA
Source organism: Delias oraia (assembly GCA_018230265.1). Classification (NCBI taxonomy): domain Eukaryota; kingdom Metazoa; phylum Arthropoda; class Insecta; order Lepidoptera; family Pieridae; genus Delias; species Delias oraia. Next base: position 973 of record DWCF01007664.1, read on the forward strand.
GTATAATACGATGAGTTCAATAGGTATTTTTCGGACTATAACCGCCTGCTAAAGTATTAAGCAAGACTGCCCGCAGTCTGTCGTATAATCGCATCTCTGTTGAGGCTCGGGCATTCTGTGCGTAGACACTTTGAGCGCAAACCTTACATTTTATATTTCCAAATACCACTTACAACTTTATTGTGTTTTCGACGCTAAACGAACACAGCCATCAGCGTAGTTGTAGCCATATGAGGACGGCGTTAATTTAACTATGTACACAATAAAGCAGGATCTAAATAAATGTATTAAAAATAATTTTCAACAAATATTATTTATTTATCTAACAACTGGATGAGTTTATAGACAAATTTTGGTAGAACTATGCACAGCGTTTGCGCTCAAGGTTGTCCGCAGCACGCAGACCGGCGCACGGTGCGGTTGACACGTGACGAAGAAGTTCTAGATTCGGGCGGGTATCGCGTAGGTTTGACACGTATCGTGACGTCACGCAACGTGGCCGTGCGCATGGGCCGTCCACTTTATTCGTTGTCGGCGCGCATCCCGCGCACTTCGCCTTCGCGGCGAAGCCTCTCCAGCTCCTCTTTGGTGCGGTCCTCGATCGCACGAATGTCGGCCATTGTCATACCGTACCAGTCGTCCATTGAACAGAACACTTGCCTGGAACGAAAAATATCTAGTCATATTTACTTATCTAATATCATAAATAGGTAGATTGTGTGTGTGACGATGTAAGTGATACGGCAATTCAGTCATTTTATGCCGCACACCAGAGTTTTATAATGGTGTCTATGGGCGAAAGGACCGGTTATTCTATATGATCCCCCTGCTTGTTTGGCTATAAAAAGTTCGCGACAACATCGAACTTTCATATTAATATAGCAAAACAATGTTTGCCGTATCAGCATATATACCTTATTAAATTCCATAGATTATATTCAGCGACCATTGATTGTAATGTGTAATTTATTTACAATTTTTACCTGTGGAAGATAGTGAATAACCGCCGCTCCGATTTCTGAATGACATTCTCAACTTTGCTCTGTAACGAATAAACATATTAGCCGTCATAAGCTGGTGTAACAAAAGGATGCAAGTTTATATGGCAAAATTTTAATATAACATGCGACTGTCTTGTAAGGGTCATTCTTCACATGATCTTATATGTATCATTTTTAACCCCTTTCGTGATATGTGATGAGACTTTAGACTATCCCTCCCCCCATTCAATTGCCTCCCAAATTCATTAAATTCAAAATCATGTGCAATTTTAACACGTACAAATAATCTTAAAACGTTTCGAACATTATATTTAAATATAGGTATAATCTTATTGTAATCTGAAATTAAGGAGCATGGTAAAAATGTCAGAAAGGTTGCAGGTTGTTTTTCATTAGCAGACAAGTATAACCGAATAGTATTTAATCGCGCGAAATAAATTAATATACTTTTTATTAAATTAATTTACCTATATATATATATAAATGATATTAATCAATATTGTTTGACTAAAATCTCCTTCCCCTGATCGTGACCAAACAAAGACGCGATTTATAGACGATCCCTAAGATCTAGTGAATTAATATAGCGTTATGGAAACATTCGTCCCACTAAGTCAAAGCAAGCAAAATACAACAAAGGTGTATGTGTACTAGAGTGTACCATACAGTTCATTTCTTCAGTGAACAAGAAAATCGTTCATCGTTACATTGGATCAGTGTTTCCCAACGCGTGGTCCGCAGCCCTCCGAGGCTTCGCAAGTATATATATGTATGGGGGTGCGCGGTGACATTTCTGGACCATACATAAATGCTAATACAGTAGGATCTCTATAACTCGATTGTCAAGAGAAATGCTAAAAAAATCTATTTAATGAGTTTTCGAGATACATAGGATTTATTTGCTTAAACATTGATAAGATAAGGTAATATAAGGTGCGGTTTATAAGAATATTTTTCGACTTGTGGAATTAAAGTTAAATAACAATTTGACTTAGATTTATGGTATATGTTTATTTATTTAAATGCACCTGAAAAAACGAAACGGATCTCGGCCTGAATGGGGACACGATCACCACGACACAATCATGACACCAAGATCCATATAGTTTATTCGGATTCATGATTTCTGAACTTACGGAGTCTTGTTTTTGCAATTCGAGTTACAGAGAAAAAATATTCTTATTACCGCCTCGTAGGGAAATAACGTTTTATCCGAGTTAAAGTCTAATTAATTGGAGATACCGCGTATTTCGACTAAACGAGGTTCGAGCTGTCGAGATTCCACTGTAATAACTAAAATAAATACATAATCTGATTTTTGTGCCGCGTATTTTATTAAGGGGTCCGTGGCTGAAACAGGTTGCGAATACCTAGATGCACTAATTTTTACCTGAAGTCCGAACCACTTAAACTCAGCGGTGACCAATTTATAGCAGGTCATGACCGGCTTGACGTCGTTCTTCCAGTTAGCACCAACCAGAGGGCCTCGTCCCGTCTTCGTCGACTTGAACTTCGTGGGGTCCGTCTCGGGCTTGTAGTCCGCCGCAGACATTGCGTCATTCGCGATATCAATGTTGACCACTTCGCGTGTCTTTAGCTTTTCAGGGGGCAATTCGTGAACCTGCAAATCAGATATGTCATATTTAAAATTGATGGTACAGTTTTTTATGGTATAGCGGACAACGTAAGTGGGTCTCCTATATGGTAACAGAACGCCGCCGCCTATGGACAATTGCGTCACATTCCGCGCTTGCTGTGTTGGGAGACTCTTTACGCCGCTTAAGCGGCTTTTTTAAGTTTCATGGTAGCCTTATAAACTTAGGTACGAGGCTGTCTTATTTATAAAAAAAAACAGGAAAGCTATAACATTTTTAGTTTTAAATTGTACATTGACAAAACGATTAATATCAAGTTTTAGTATAAAATCACATTGAGAACGAGTTATTTGTTTAGGAGAAAAAAAACTCATATACATGTTTAATATCAGAATTGTTGTTTATTAAATACATATATTTAATAAGAATTTTTTTCTCTAAATGTATACACATAATCATTTTATGCACTCCTTTGACTAGAGCTGCCTTTAATCTATTGGAGGACCTGGGTATATGAGGATAATGAGGCTTTGACTTTTGCCAGAACACTATTTTGTTAGAAGTGGATAAACAAGATCAATCTGACAACGACCGAGGAGCCCTGGTCAAGTGCCCAAAATGCCCACTGGGAAAGACGGCTCTACTTTGATTAAGTATTCAAGAAGTAAACAAATAATAAAATATAATTAATTATGTTTCTGTTGTACTTTTATATTGCATGTATGTCAAAATGACAATTAAGTAAGACCACAAAGATGAAGGTTATTTTTTTTAAACAAGTTTAACGTCTGTTTTTGTGGTAAAATAATAAATTAAAATAATAAAGTCTTAGAATTACGTTACCTCTTCAGATATTAGGTATCAGTAATATTTCATACAACAACTTTAACAAACATTTATTTGTATTAAGTTCTTAGTTCGTGACACGAATTATTTCTGTTAATGTCAACTTTATATGCAAACTTAGGCGTAACGAGGCTACCGAAAGCTCATTAGATTTCAATTGCTGCTTAATCGAACAAAAAAAGGCGGCAACATACCCAAAGCGCAATTGGCGGCGCGGTTGTCCACGGGCGGCGGTGATTTCTTACCATAACAGGTCTGGCCTGTTGTTTATAACTTAAAAAATCAATGCACAAAACCCAGCTCTGCATTTAAATTAACATTTCTTCAAACCGTGAACTTGTAACGTCTCTAACGCGGAAACTGGAAATCTTCACAACGAACACTCAACATGTTTCAAGGCGATTTCTGACATTACTTCGCAACGTAATTTAATTATGACACAACTCCTTGTATTCTCCACGCTCAGACATCGCAAACGTTTCTCTTAAGCTCAAACGTATTTAAATGACGTAATCCCTGTGTATCTAGGCAGACTTAAGGATTAAAAAACCGTGAGTAATTTTACGCGTGGCAGTCTTGCTAACGCATACGATAGCGCACTGATTGGGCTTGGTCATCCGAAGTGATACAACAGGCTCACAGAATACGAGCGTAAAACAGTAATTGAACTGTTTCCCTTAATGAGTATATCGGATGCCCGTGAAATTATAGCGCTCGAGTGGCGTATAAAACCAGCAACACAACCAAATCGCAGATTTTGGCGCGCTTCTCCACGGGCAACGGTGATCTATATACCATAAGGGAGGCCAGCATGGTCTGTTCTTCGCTATAGAATAAAAATGAAATATCTAAAGGAGGCTTTATCATTAGGCAACTCATACCAAATGGGAGGTTAAATCGAAATGTTAAATACATATTTTGTACCTTGTTGCTAGGATTGTTGAATCTATCTAAAGATTTATTAAATCTGTTTCTTTCAATGCATCTGTCAGTCTATATTGTGGTTATATATTATTCAAACAAAAGATACAGATTGAACACTTACGGCTACTTGACCTGTGCATTTTTGGGTTAATTTGCTCTTAATATTGTCAATTCAGTTGCAGAATCAATGACAGTTAAAAGTACGTCTGGATGTTTAATAAAATCTCAAGGCATTATTAATTTATAAAACTATTTTGACAAACAAGAAAAATACGAAATACAGCATTAGTTTTCTTTTAATACGCGAAGCTAAGATTCTTTTGTCGTACTTTATCATTCTTGTTTTGTTCTGTACCTATTTTGTACTAAAAAAAAATATATTTTGTAATAATTTGTCAAGCCCTGGTTTAGACCATTTGATATTAATGTTATATTATTTTTGCTCAGTGTTATAAGATAAAAACATTAATAAATTAAAGATTCGTCAACGTTAGATAATATATTAGACTTATCGTGAATCTTATCGTGTATAATATTATTTATAACTTACAAAAACGACAAAGTGCTTTAAAACGTTTAATAATTAATATACAAACACCGGCCGAAAATAATTTAAAAGCTTAAGGCCTATATATACAAGCCACGAAACCTTTAAACATATTCGTTTTGCTTTGTTATAAATTATAACAATTATTCCGTTACGAAAATGGGAAATGTGTTGCGCCCGTGGGAGAGCCACGGTGAAACATATCCGGACGCACCAATTAGGCCTGCTCGACCGAAGTGATACCGCGGGCTCACAGAATACTCCGGATAAAATGATAGATGTACATGACACGGCGTTTCCAGTGTTTCGCTGAGAGAGTGAGGATATCAGTCTCTTAAAAATGTCGCTTAAGCGGCCTAAAAAGCTGGCACAACCAGTGCGCGGACTGTGACATGGTTGTCCATGGGCGGCAATGTTCTCTTAGCATATAGAAGATCCTCCTACTTCGTTGTCCACTATACCATTAAAAAAAAATTTCGACACGCTAATGAATCGTGTCTAAAAAATTTAACGATAAAAATATTAATCACATTTATTACGAACGATACGCTAGGTGATAAGAGATATGTACATGTAATCATTAAAGATATTATTCACGCCCTATTATCTCACAGTAGGCAGTTGGCCTTGCTGACGCATACGACTCGGGTCGAAAACTACTATGAATTTTGAAGTAACTTTACACAACACTTACCAAAAATAAATATTTTACAAATGTATAGTTATTTAGTTTCAATATTTATCAATATCCGGAGATACCGCTATATATTTAAAAAATAACTAAGTTATTGTATAAAAATCGACACATGTTATATAAAAAAAAATTGTTTTGTTGTCTATTAACTTCGTCTTTAATATGTTAGATGTTTGTTACGATTTAATTTAACTAAGAAAAATAATAAAATTAAATTCTACTAATTCTTTTAAAATTATCTCTAATAAAAACAAATTTTTAGCAGCAATATAAAACACGCGAATAAGTTACTTTTTTACCGTTTTCCGGAAATAACATTCGAAACAGCCTCAAGAAAACGATTCATATATTTCGAAGGATTATATCATCAAGAAGTATCATTTATGAACATTCTTAGAGTACATACATTTAATAATTATTTTTCTCATAGCCTGACTCTTTTATATAATTATTTGGAATAAATGATAATTGATATTAATAACATTAAACAAATAAACTTGAACATTTAATAAACAAAAAAAAGCACAAATTATACCTTAGATTCGCTACTATTCGATACTAGTTTAGTATTTGTGACATCATTACAAGTCACTACAACCTTAAAGTACATAATCCTTTTTGGTGTGTTAATTGTCAATTAATTGCAAGCATAAAGAGATACATATACAGTAGAACCCGCTTAAGACGATCACGCTTAATTCGATTTCTCGCATAATACGCCACTATACGCCAGTCCCTGCAACTTGGACATTTTCATACATTTCTTAACGCTTAAAACGATTCATCATCCCGTTTAATACGCCCGAGCCCAGCTGACAGCGCACCGATGCGAGCTATGAAATTCAATCAATTGAAGATCTATTGAGAATGTAAGTAACACAAAATGTAACACAAATTAATGATTTAAGACGCTGTGTTGCTTTTTAAATCATTCTATATCGAAGCGAAGAGGCACTGTAAAACTTGAATTATGTTGAAATTTTTTAAATTAATAATGTCTTTCTATCGAACCAACATTAATGATTATTTTAAATAATATAATAATACTACATATTTAATGTAAAAAATATTAAATGTATAGATTAATACCTATATATACAGTAAACAAAAAAATACATAACAATATTTAGTTTATTTTATTTTCCCTATCCAGCATAATACGCTTTCTCGCTTAAGACGCGTTGTTGGTAGGGTCCGAGAGATTGTCTTAAGCGGGTTTTACTGTATCTCTTTCGGCGACATTCGAACTTTATAATTTCGTATTACATAAGCGATTAAATTACTTGTCCGTGGATACCGGCTACTATTGTTTGAATTAAACTAATACTTACATTATATTGGTCACCCGCGTCCGGTACGTGAAGAGATTCTATGCAAATAACAAAGTTCTCCTTCATATAGCCGGGATTCTGAAATAAATCGTAAGAAATTACTATAATCAATTGAAATTTTCATTTGCACATATACATTTTTAAGAACGAAATTTTCGAACATGGTCGAACGGAATTATTTAAAAACGAAAGTAATTTGTTTTAACCAAAGTAATAAAAGGCTATGGAACTAAAGCTATCGATATAGCCCGCCGAATCAGCAAGCTGAAGTGGCAATAGGCAGGCCACATCGTACGTAGAGCGGATGGCCGATGGGGCCGAAAAGTGTTAGAGTGGAGACCACGGACCGGCAAACGCAGCGTGGGACATCCACCCACAAGGTGGACAGACGACCTTATAAAGGTCGCCGGTAAACGCTGGATGCAGGTCGCCTCCGACAGGTATTCAGGAGGTCCAAGGGGAGGCCTATGTCCAGCAGTGGACGTCTTACAGCTGAAATGATGATGATGATGAACCAAAGTAATACAAACGATTGTGTAATATATGATACAAATTCTAATATATTTAAGAGTAGGGCAATAAATATTGCACACCGACCTTTGGTAAGAGACAATAATTGGCCACGTAATTGTCTCTGAGCACTCTACCTGTGAAACGTATTCACTCTGTAACTATAGGGCTATGCAATGAAACATTGAAGCTATTCTGTGTTTGTCTTAAAAATTACTCTAGCTCAAGTTTGACAACCGAAAATATGTGAACATCTTTACCGATCGACAGTTTCTTAGAGAGTTTGTAAACTTATTCAATCCTAAACGAGTAACTTCGTTCCGATATACAACACACATACGCACAACCGTTACAGACCGTTTATATACGTATAAGCCAAGCGAGTCAGTAGGTATAACATCATCATCAGCCCATCTAAGTCCACTGCTGGACATAGGCCTCCCCTAAAGACCACCCGCTGCGATCTTGAGCGATCTGGATCCAGTAGGTATATATTGATTACCAATATATATAAATTATTATTATTTAATTAATAACTGTAGACTAAGTTTACAATTCTTCAGGTATTATAACCCCTGTTAGGTTTAGGCCTCAAGTTTGGTCCAAGTGTCTGTATTAATTACGTAAAAATTAATCTATAGATTTGGATGAGTGCATGAACGCACTTAGAATCTAAGAAACACGTATAAATATAACTCTAAGAAACAGGTATAAATATAACTCTTCTGTAAGGTTTTTTTTTATTCTATGGCGGATAATGGAGCAGGTGGGTCTCCTATATGGAAAAAAAACACTGCCCTTGAACAACCGCGCCATCCGCGCATTCATTGTGTTGCCGGCTTTTTACGCCGCTTAAGCGGCACATTAAGGGCCTCAGATATCCTCACTCACTGCGAAACACAGTATACCGTTTTACGCTGAGTACGCGTCAACATATACTTCAGCATGGCTCTCCCACGGCTGAGGGGTTCTATAAGGTCCATGAATGAGTTATAAAGAAGAAAAAAATCAAAATCCTTGCAGTCTAATTAAAACTCTATGAAATAATGCTTCGAAATTATACTCAGTGATAGTATAGAGAAACAAAGGAGCAATACGTGTCAGATCATTCATTAAATTTTATTAATTATTTAATTTTAATTATATGTACTGTGATAGGAGTTGGTATAGGCCTACCGTTAAAACAGTTCGACAGTATGGGTAAGCATTCCAGGCTTCTTCGTGCACTTCGAGCGAGCCCTTTGGCGCCAGCAGTCTGATGAACGCGGGGACCTTGGACGCCAAATGGTAGATCTTGTAGGTGTACTGTCCCGATGAGTATTTACCACCTGCAAGCAAACGATTGACCGTCTGTCCATACGAAGAAACATACTATGTTCAATTGTATGATTCGGGTAAATTGTAAAATTAAAATATATTTCTTTGCATGATTCGGGACACTTTCTTCGTTCAAACAATGCGTATTGTTATAAAGATTAAACCCAAGGCCTTTTAAAAAAAAGGGCAAGTTATTTTAATTAGAGATTTATTATTTCATTTGGCTCTAAGTCAGATGGCAAATGTCACGCGGGGATGACGGAATTGAACTGAACTTAATTTCTAAGGTTACTTGGCCAAAAAATAATTACTAGGTATTGGTTTGAGAAGAGTAAGCAGTATTAAATACATAGATTAAAAATAACAGTACGACAAAACAACGTTGCTCCTATTAAAAAAGCACGGCGCCATTACCCATAAAACACTTGAATCGCGGCGTCCTTAATTATGATTTGTCGGATTGATTGAATTGAGTAACGTCAAATACGTACTACACCTAGAAGGCGAATCTTTGTAGAGCCTGGATTAAAAGAGGCCATTTAAATTATAAACGAAAATATTAATTCACGTTTTTACGACAATTTGACGGCATTTGTTCAAGTGAAATAGCATTGCTAATCAAAT
>DWCF01007665.1:0-10360 GCA_018230265.1 Delias oraia
CAGAGTGGGACGTCCCGCCACACGATGGAAAGACGATCTAACAAAGGTCGCGGGCAACCGCTGGATCCACATCGCTCTAGATCGCAGCGGGTGGGCGTCTTTGGGGGAGGCCTATATCCAGCAGTGGATTTAGATGGGCTGATGATGATGATTTTGATACACAAAAAAGTATTGTATGAATTTGAAACAATTTTTACCTCAAGCGGATCCAACATTCCCTTTCTGGTGACGATAATTTGCTTGGGCTGTTCTTCAACGGGCAGTGACCGAATCAACGCCGCAACTTCTTCAGCTGTCTTCCATTTGGCAAGCTACATAAAAAAAAAATTACTCTCCACATTCTTAAAATTCACATTAATTGACGGCAATGCAGCGAATGTAAAGAAATAATATTAATGAAAAATTCAACGTTACTCACTTGTCCGAGACGTTTCTGTCCAGCCCAGACGCTAGTGTGAATAATCTTCAGGAAGAGTTGACCAGTTCGCGGATTGAATATAAAGATGGCGCCGTTAATTGGCTTCGTCGTCAAGTTTCCTTCGAACGTTTTGTGGATTGTCACACGATATACGTTTGTGTCGTCTACAAACCTGTAAAATATATTTTGTTTACATCAAATCTCTAACAAGAGGTACATATGTATTTTTATTAGTACAAGCATTAAGGCTGTCTATTAATCACATTATCTTTTATTTAGTGTTTTTAATTTCTTCTCCCCTTTTGAGATCAATCTCACCAAATGTAATATATTGTACCTAAAAATAATGTTTTTTTCAAATATTATCTGTAAATACAGGTATAAGTTTAATTTTAACGTATTCTGAATATTCACATGTAATCTTACTGAACCTTTTTAATATTTCGTGATTATGGTCAAATCAAGCATCATGCGATTAATTTACGACGCCTAAATAACTAAATCTTACCATATAATCTGGTTGGAGAACAGCTCTCCATAGTTCTGACTGGAAAGATATGGTTCAGTTGGCTCAGATGAATACAGTTGTAGGGCTTTTCTGATTCTTTCCCTCAACACATACAGAGCCGGGTTCGCTTTCATTATCTTGGCCATGGCTTGTTGTATGAGTGGTTTGCAACCGGGGAACCAGTTGCCATAAGCGCTGTAATTAATTTAGACGTGCTTTAGTCATAGAAATAATATTGGTAACCAGAAAACTGGATTAATCAATTTTTTAACTAATATATAACATTCTCGTGTTGCGGTAAAACTCCTCCGAAACGGCTTGAACGATTCTCATGAAATTTTGTGTGAATATTGGGTAGGTCTGGGTAGGACATCTATTTTTTAACTAAAATAGATGTTAAGGATAGTCCCTAATTTTTAAGATTTTATTAAGATGCAGCATTGAAAAATACATAGATCCTTCTACGATCAACCCTTATTTGTCCTATGGCAAAACAACGTCTGTCCTAGGTCAGATAGTATATTAGTAGGATTATTACACACCTGTGCAGGTTATAAGCCAGGTCAATGGCTATCAGCAGACCTGTTGGTGACGGATAGATAGACATGTTGTCCGTGGTGTAGTCGAGAAACTTGGCACGCGCGTAACGTTCAATGTCGTGTGAATCGTAATCACCCCAACGTAGCTGAATGTCCAGCCAATACTTCTGTGTCGTTGTGTTGTCCATTGTGTCTCTATAAAAGAGACACGTTTAGTAATCTTATCTTTGAGAGCCTCGTAGCTAAGTGGTCTTATAGGCCTACCATGAAGCGAGAAGTATCGGGTTTGAATACGGTCCGGATAAAATTTATAATTTATTCGGTCTTAGGAAGGGCTTTGCAGTGGCCAAACGAGTCTCGTCCGAATTGATACCAAAGGCTCACAGACAGAGACAATACATGTACTGTGTTTCGCTGAGTGAGCATATTAGAGGCCCTTGAAATTAATGTTAAAGCGGCTTAAAAAGTCACCAACTCAACCACAGCGCAGATTGTAGCGCAATTGTCCATGGGCGATTGTGATCGATTACCACACAGGAGACTCGCCTTTTTGTTGCTTTTGTTGATATACTATCAAAAATTAACAAACCGCATGCTTGAATCATTTTGCTATCAACAAAAATATCCATTTCAAAACATTTAATAAATAGCCATTCATAACACTTAACTTTATATGACCTAAAGTTATATAGTGTTATATGTTAAATGCTGTTATTATTTCTTAAATGTACCGAGTTTAATATTTTCTTGTATGTTAATTTAAATAAAATGATACATACTTCGTGTCTGCTAGAAGTGATGGCCGTGACACATTCCACTTGTAGGCGGAGAACAGAAGTATGTCGGCACACGACGAGTTCATTTTGTAAGACTTCCTCGGGTGAATGGTTTCCTTTTGTACCGTTTCAATTTCCAACGCGTCTAGCTCTTGATCGAATACCTATAACACATCAAAAAATTAGCTCAGGGACTACTAAGTAAAATTAGGACAGTATAATCATCATCATTTCAGACATAGGCCACTGCTGGACATAGCCCTCCCCTTTGGACCTCCATGCATACCTTACGGAGAGACAAGATAATAAATCTTTTCAATAAGTTAAAACCAAGTGTATTTTACCTGACACAAGTCCATTACGATAGATTCGTGAACCTTCTGCCACAAGTGAGCTCTGAATATTTGAATAAGCGAAATCTTCAGTGTTGGAATCTTTCCGTGCATAAATATACCAGTCAAATCTAGTTGTACCTAAAATTGTTATAGAATTATTAGAATTACATTATTTATTAATGGAAAAATAAATAGCAAGATAATATACGGTGTCTTACCTGAAAACCGACGTACACGTTGGCTCGGTTAATGGTGGGCGACCACCAGAGCGTAAATCGTCGATTCGGGATCTGATTCAAACCGGAACGCTGCGCGTTTGTTAATTTCTTATACTTCATAGACTCTTCAAAACCTGACGCCTTCTCCCTGTAAACATTAAACAGTCATATTAGACTAGAAATATAATACACAGGCAGGCAATTCAATTTGTAGTATAATCTGAATTTTTTTGAGGAAAATGATCCTAATGTTGAGAGAAGTTTTAATATTAATAGTAACAACATTTATGCAATTTCATACGTACATTTATAATTATTTTGAGTTCGTATTGATGGTAATCCTAGTTTTTCAAGTAAACATGAAAAAGTATGTCTCGACTTACGTCGTTTTTAAGTCGCGTATTTGGAGAACCTGACATGCAGTAAGTACAGGGCCTGTACGCTACTATTATTTTAAGTCATAAAAAACCTGCTTCAAATATTTCATTTATATGCTTTTATTTAAATTATAATATTAGCTTACCAGAACAACCCCTCCCAGGTAGGGAAGTATGTGCCCTTGAATAGTGTGTGTTCGAGAATACCCTCAACTCCACCAAGTGCTTGGATCATATCTGTCCTATAATTATTTAGATTCCATAGTTTACCGTCGTGACGTTGGTGAGTCCACCAGAATGGATTTTGCTTCAATACCTGAAAAACAACAAAAATTAACACTAGGCGATTTTTTTAATATTTCGTACTAAGTAATATTTAAAAAATCTTAATAACTAAATCTTAATTTTTTTAAAGAAGTATGATTATGGTAACAATATTTCTCGAAAAATATATTACAAATTTAGTTAATGTTTTGTTTTTTTTTGTATATACATATTGTATAATAGATCAAAATTACCTGATACTGTTTGAACTCTGTTCGTATACGCCATCCCTTATCGTAGGCGAGTGTGTGTCTGTCCTTTTGGAAGAGCGTGTTGATACGCGGGATACCTCTGTCCCACGAATCTTCCAAATCCTCGAGAGTCAAACGCCTTAAATGAAAAATTAATATGAAAATTTAAAATATCCATTTAGTTTCTCGCATTTTTAATACTTTTAAGATATTATTTTGATAGATCAGATAGCGTATTGTCAGACGGGCGTGGCTTTGCACCGATGCGATCAGCACGGACTCAGTCCAACGACCGCCTCCAGAGCACAGGGACTCTCTGGTTTCAGGACCCCTACGCGGTTCATCACTTCAATTAATTACTTCAAGTACACCAAACAAATCATTATCAATGAATGACAACGTCTTTAAAACTATGAAAACGTTATTACTTCTATGGTAAGAATAAAAATTACCTGTTTTGAGCATTCGCCTCCTGTCTCTTGAGAGCGTATTCAGCCCAAACACGCTGCGAGTCTACAAATTCGGCCTCCCACGGCTGAATGTAGCGATACAAGTTGGGAATCAACTGGTCTTCATCGTGAGACATACCTGAACGGAAGTGAGTGATACCCACGTCTGTTTGCTTCGACCACCGGAGATCGGACTGGAAAATACAAAAACAAAAATTTAATTGAAATATAATTATTTAGGCGTATATATATAGTATCTAGCGCATAGGACAGAAACAAGTAGGTTGGAAGTTTGACATATCTAAAGCCATTATCATTATAAATAAATATACTACTAATATTATAACGCGAACTAATGGATGTTACTGTGTCACGCAAAACTATTGAATTAACCATTATGTTAAAATTTAATAATATATAATGATCATCATCATCATCAGCCTATCAAGTCCACTGTTGGACATAGGCCTGATATTGTGTAAATTGGCTAAAATATAAGACGACTAATTAATTATATTTCTTATGCTTTCCTATTGTATTCGTTTGAAGACGAAAACACAACATATAATAAATATTACCTGAGGGATAAGCACGTGTCCCATAGACAACATCCCTAGGCCGCCCAGCTCTTTGGGTGTGTAGAAAACGACGGGCGGGAAACGCGAGGGCATTTTAGAATTGAGACCGATCTTGATACGAGTTTGGATCTTGTTCTCGCATTTTACTAGCAAGTCGAGTAGCTCCTGTGTGTTAACTACGGCTTCTCTGAAGTATGTCATGAGGCCTGGAAAAAAAAAGATTTAAAAACCATTTCTAAATTGCACATATAATATTTCAAACGTAATAAATAGATTAAAGCTGTGGAATCTATTAGTAAAAGTAATTATAATTTTTAGGTAAAATATCTACACATTGATTGTTAACTGCCTTTTCAAGTACACAACACAACAACTACACTGTCGAATCAGCTGCCTGCAGTTGTTCCCAACCATTATGGCTTGGTGACCTTCGAAAAGACTACCCCAAAAAAACCGGCAACGCAACCGTGCCACACAAGAGGCTGTCCATGTGAGGAGGAGCACTTACCCTAGCTGATTAACAAAAGGTACAATTCAATTCAACCAACCTATAAGCGCCGTGTTCCACTTGTTGACAATCTTTGTAAATGTAGTCGAACCGGAGGCCATGAGTATCTGTCTGACGCGATTATGGAATCGCGCTAAAGACTCGTCATCAACGCGCAAGTAACATTGCGCTGTGCGCTCTTTGGTCACTTCGTTTTGCAAGTTCCATACGCCGTCACGATGCGAGAGCTCCTCGTTTTGACTTCGGCACTGCAATGGAAATGTTTAAAATCAGAAAAGTATTATAAATAGGTACTTATTAAATTCTTTATTTTCCTATTGAGCTTAAGTACGGAATGGGAAAGACAATTCGACAATTGCTCTAAACAGACAAGTGCTGTTTCTTTTAAAGGGTAACGTTTATGTTTTCTTAAGTATTCACAAGTGGTGTATTTCTTACTGAAATATAATAATGTAAAATTGTATTTAGAAATAAAAATGAATAAAACAAATATATCTTATTAGTTCCATTTTATAAATTTGCTTACTTTTGGAAGTATCCTACATTCAAATCCGGCCATATTGAATAGCAAATTGGGATTATCCTTCGAATAAACCGAGACAAAACTGTTCTCCCATTGTATTGTGGTCACGGAACGCGGTAGACGGTTCTTGATGTCCCAAAATACAGCACGGCCCCTGAAAAATTCGACAAGATTTACTTTCGTTGGCCGAATTGTTTACAACGCCTAGATCTTAGCTTAACTTTAGAAATGCATTAAGGATACCTGTCGAAGAACATACGCATTCTATTATGAAGTTATTGCTAAAAAATACTTAAAGAAAGAAAAGATTTGGTACTTTTAATATTTGGCATTAATCATTTCCTGCAATATATAACACTGACCCGGAAAAAAGTTGTTTTGCCAATATGCATTTAAAAAAAAGGATGCGGATGGCAAGGGATAACTTTAACTGAAATGTCTGCTGTCTGAGTCTCAGACATTCTCAATATGCAAACACAATTTCATGAAAATCGGTTAAGACGTTTCTGAGGAGTTTCACAAGCAGCGCGACACGAGAATTTAATGTAAGTGTGAGTACTGCCTGTATTAGATAAATAAACTTACAAATTAACATCGTGTTTCATGAGTCTCATGCGTGCATCTCTTGGCCAGCACTTCTTATTGTTGTAACCAACTATATTTTCATTATTGGGGTCCGGGTGCTCCGTTAGGTATCTTTGAATCAAATCACGGGCTTCTTCTGCTGTGAATCTGAAATAGCCAAAACATTTGTATTAAAAAGCTATGAACTTGTAATACTACTACTTCGCCTAGGGAATACGGCGTACGCTTCAAACATTTTCAGGAAAATTGAAAATTATTAAAATAAAATAAAATTGCGTAAACAGTTCAAGTTTTTTTCGCCGGTTCTTCTCAGGTCTGGGGTGGCTTGGAACCGATATTAGTCAATTCAACAAAGAACAACAATTAAACATTCCAAAGCGATTGTAAAATACAGTATATAATTTTTTCTTATTATAGAGTTGCAAAGGAACAATATAATAATCTTGAATGCTAATAACAATTTAATCACATATTAATTGATTACGTCCCAAAATACGACGGTATTTACGGCGATATTTTGAAAAACCGTTGTTAATCTGAAAAACAGTATTTCGATTGCATAAGAGACCATACGCACACGAGACCAATTCATAACACAATCTACTAAAACAATAAATAGGAATCAAGTAAACGGACACAATCCACTGCATTGGATTGATCTTAGGCCAATGATAAAGCCAGTCCAGTGATATAGAATGGTTTCTATTTATTGTCTTAGTGGATTGTCTCATGAATTGGCCTCGTATTTATGATGCCAAAGGGCGTAGGTCGCTATTTCTCTTTTGTAACACGAGGTATTCTAACTCACCTGAAGAATATATGAATACGGTCCACATATCTGCAGTACAGTCGTATCGGATGAGCTGACTCCACAGCCCGGTCCTGATAGGCCAAGAAGTCGTTCGGCAACTGTGGTGGTCCAGCCATCTCACTCGCTCTTTGGAGCCCAAGAACCAGCAGATCCAGTACTAGCCCATAATATTGAACTATGAATGAAGCGAATTGGAGACCTCGGATTATACCGTATGAGTTTGTATGGTTCATATCCTGTAGGAAAATATTAAAAAATCGTGTTGACATTCGTTTTACAGATTTTATCGAAAAAGTACAATATCTAGGTAAAAGATATTTACAAGATTTTTACTATCCTATTAATATTATAAACGTAAAAGTTTGTAAGTATGGATAGATATTTGTTACTCTTTCAGCTAGCTACTGAAAGGATTTTAATGAAACTGCATTAATACAGCTCACACATCTGAATCACATAGGCTATGATTTATAATGATATAGTGCAAATTGGCCAAAACATAAAACGCCACGTAAGTCGGACGCGGTAAGTGTAATAATTTGTGTAAATAGATGTAGAAATATATAAATGTAAAAAGGTAAAACATAGATTATATATATATTGAACGATCAGATAGCGTATTGTCAGACGAACGTGGCTTTGCCCTAATGCGATCAGCACGGACTCAGTCCAACGATCGCCTCCAGAGCACAGGGACTCTCTGGTTTCAGGACCCCTACGCGGTTCATCACTTCATTCAATTATGACGTACAACACTATAATTTCGAGACTACTATAACGTTATATTTATGAAAACGGTTCGTTGCCGGCCCTTGTGCCCAGCGAGTTACGTCTTATAATGAACTACCAACTATTATGATGTTATAATAAAACAATGTTGAGATGATTTTAATAACAGACACAAAATGTAATATGATTTTATTCAGACAGTCGTTTGAAGCCGATAAATTTGTACTGAGACTTGAGAATTCAAACTTAATAGTTATTACCATACCATACCTCAGTAACGGCTCGACAGAATTTTATGAAATTTAATATGCTTATTCAGTAGGTCAGATATCAGAGCCATCTTAAAGTTTCACCCATTTACCACTATTATATTTATATGTATCGAAATAAAAACAGCTAGTTTACATATTTACCTTGTAATTGATGACGACGTTATTCTTGGCAGTCATATAATCAGCAATGTTGTGGTCCACAATCAACCGAAGCAATCTATTGAGTAGCGTAAGATCAATCTTCTCGTAGAGCTTTTCAAATCGGGACTCGAGTAGCACGTTGCATTCGCCTTCACCAACTTCCCATACATCTTGAAGGTTGTTTATACCTGAACCAATCATATTAAGTAAAGGCAAATTCAAATATTTGTATACAATGTAATGATGGCATACATCAGCTTCATCATTTCAGCCGTAGGACGTCCACTGCTGGACATAGGCCTCCTCTTCGGACCTCCATGGGGATATGTATGTATATATGTATTCTACATCAGCTTATTAAAGGTCAATTATAAAAATTATTATAGTCCCTAAAATAATGTTTTGATGGTAGAGAAGAAGTAACAAAAAACTCTCCTCGCGCATTTTTTAATTTTCGATTTGTTTATGCAGATCTGGAGAAATACTAGACCACACATCTTTGTTGTTAAGATAATCTTCGTATACATTTTTATTCTTTTATTTGAAATAATACACTTCTACCACATAACTATAAAATAAATTACATGAAAACATTATATAATTAATTACAGCAACCACACAATTTGAACAGATTGAAATTCCGTCAGTATTATGCTCCGAATGGTATCGGGAATGAATTATGACTCATATGATTTTTTGTTAAATTCAATAGTAGTTGTGCTAACCATGTAGTTGTGTTAGTATATACAGAAAGTTGAAATATGGGGTATGTAAGTCAGTAAGATTTGTGTAAATCGAAATAGTTGGTCAGTACTGTAATTGAACTAAGATACATACATATAATAATATTAATATATTCACCTAAGTTATTTACTTATTTAAAAGCGGTAAAAGCTCTTCTTTAAATTTACAGCAGACGGTAGAATCGTTGCTTCTATCCGAGCAATCAACCAAAGTGAGGTTTGTAACAAGGGGATGACAATGCCACACAAATCTCCTTCGCCACAACGCACACAATGGTCGATCGCTTCTTCTTTAATCTCTTGCGTTCTTCTACAGCCAAAAATCTCAATGTTTTAAACGAAGCAAACAGGTCTACTCTTTGGTAAGAGATCACCGCCAGCGTGCTTAGGTTGTGTTGCAGACTTTTTACACCGCTTAAGCGGTTCAATTTCAAGAGCCTCCGACATATTCACTCACTCAGAGAAACAGTACTAGTACTGTCGGCCAAATTAGTGCGTCAACTTGGCTCTCCCACAGGTGTGAATGTTAAGACACTGGTCCTACCATTGTTAAGCCCTTTCAAAAACCGAATGAAATATAAATCTTTATCCGGACCGGCATCGAACCCCATACTTCACGCTTGGCTACGAGACTTTTATTGTAAATGTGACATACTATGAAATTTAAACCAACCTTGACACCATTTATAGACAAGTAACGGTGATGGTTCTGTATCAGCCGGTTTGACCCACGGTGGCAACAGTCTCCGTTTGTCCGCTTCATACCACAGATACTGGTCTAGGTATGCGTCTGTGATCTTCTCTAGGGGTTCCACGTCGTACACCGGGACAAGATGTGAGTATAGATCCATGAATTCTATCCCCACCTGGAATATTTCATTAAATTAACTTTAGTTGACATGCTAAATGTTCTTTTTTATGGTATAGCGGCATCGCTATAACTTCAGGAACCTCCGATATCCTCAATCACTCAGCGAAATATAGTACAAGTACTGTTTCACACTAGAATACTGGGAACCCGTGGCAAGCCGGCCCAATTAGTGAACAGTAAGTTACTTGTAAGAACTAAACGAAAGAATAAAAACTAAACCACACTTTAAATATGAAGGAAAACCAATTAAAATAAAAATTTCTGAAAGAATCAAGTTTAATCTATAAACACATAGATATATCATTTTAAGCTTTTTGGGAAGTAAAAATGTATATTTTACATTTTTATTGTCTGAAATGGTCATATGGAACGATCAGAGAGCGTATTGTCAGACGGGCGTGGCTTTGCCCCGATGCGATCAGCACGGACTCGGTCCAACGTCCGCCCCCAGAGCACAGGGCTTC